>LPNX010734249.1:167061-289787 GCA_001517045.1 Pseudotsuga menziesii
CTCGTTGGATGCGGAATTTAATTCCGCATCCAACGAGCTCTCCCGATCTAAATTTGAGTAAAAACATCGGGAGATATGTCAAAAATACAAACAAAAAAGTANCTCGTTGGATGTGGACTTAAATTTTGCATCCAACGAGTACCCACTCGACATACTTTTGATGGACCCTGCTACCCCAAAAACAAGAAATACCTGAAAAATGGAATGATGATGTCATCATTCCATTTTTCAGGTATTTCTTGTTTTTGGGGTAGTGGGGTCTGTCAAAAGTATGCCGAGTGGGTACTCGTTGGATGCGGAATTTAATTCCGCATCCAACGAGCTCTCCCGATCTAAATTTGAGTAAAAACATCGGGAGATATGTCAAAAATACAAACAAAAAAGTAGTTTTTTTCTTTTCTTCCTCCAAAATTAATAAATATTATTTTATTATTTTAACTATAATTTTAGTAGTTCATTTTAGGAGGCCCATTTTGAGTTGAAATTTCCTCTAATGGGAGTAAGCTACTATGTACTTTTCTTCATCTATGTTGAGAGAAACAATGGACTGTTTCTTACTAAATGATGAGATTATGGTGGATCCCAGACAATAACATCCACCTGAGATGCTCTTCCTATCTGTGGCACTTTCTTCCCAATATGAATCTATATATCCATACAATATGCAGTCATGATCTCTACCATAGTAAATTCCCAAGTCTATTGTACATTTAGATACCTCATCACATGCTTTGCAACTATCAAGTGAAATCATCTCGGTTTAACTAGATACTGTCTTAAGGTGTTCATAGCAAAGCATATATCTAGCATTGTATTTGTCAGATGCATCAATCACCCAATGATTTGTTTGTACTAAGTCATATCCACTAACTCGGATGACTCAGCATATAAAAACTTCAAGTTGGTATCCATGGGTGTGGACATGTCTTTACAATCCAACATATCAAATGTTTTCAATATATCTACTGCATACTTTCCCTGATTCAGAAAGATTCATTATGGTCTCTTCCACACTTCCATCCCGGGGAAATAATGCATCAATGCAAATAGAAATAGATAATCTACATACAATAATAGTATGATTGGTTCATCATCCATAACCTTCATTTACAAGTTAGGATCATCTTTACTCTTGGTAAATCCCAAGGGGTGTGGACATGTCTTTACAATCCAACATATCAAATGTTTTCAATATATCTACTGCATACTTTCCCTGATTCAGAAAGATTCATTATGGTCTCTTCCACACTTCCATCCCGGGGAAATAATGCATCAATGCAAATAGAAATAGATAATCTACATACAATAATAGTATGATTGGTTCATCATCCATAACCTTCATTTACAAGTTAGGATCATCTTTACTCTTGGTAAATCCCAAGCTTATCAAATATCTATCTATTCTACCATGCCAAGCTTTAGAAGCTTGCTTCAGTCCATACAAATCCCTTTTCAACTTACATACATGAGTCACTTTGTCTTCGACTTCAAATCCTTGTGGTTGTTCGATGTAAAACTCTTCCTCAATCATACCATTCATGAAGGTTTTCTTTACATCCATATGGTTTAGATCCCACTTCATCATGGAAGCAAGTGCCATGATGGTTCTGATGGAAGTGTACCTTTCTACTGGAGAAAATTTTTCTTCATAATAAATTCCCTCATTCTAAGAGAATCCTCTAGCCACAAATATTGCGTTGTACTTTTCAATACTTCCATTACCAAATTTTTTTATCTTGTAGATCAATCTTGAAGATACCACACTATTTTTTTCTGGTTTGGGTACTATATACGAAATAAAAATTTTCATTATTGACTCATATTCTTTTATCATTTCTTCAACCCACTCTTTCTTTTGTCTAACTTCCTCATAGCTAGTGGGTTCTTGATATACAAGGTCACACATCAAAGCTACATAACGGGAGTATGAATTTGATCTTTTTCTTGTTCTTTTGGATACTTATAGAGCTCCATATATCTCTACTTCTTTTATGAATTCTCTTACCCAAGCATGTTTTGTATTTTGAGATATATCCATAATAGGGGGTTCCTGAGGTTCTATCATATCATGATCTTCAGATAATACTATTTCAGGAGAGGGTTCAACTTCTAGCATTTGGGGAGGTACATCCTCTTCATGTACTACTTCAATCTAGAACCTTGTGAGATTTATTAAGAGTTGTCTCTTCATCAAATGTTACATCCCTACTAATATCGATATGATGGAATCCTGAAATTTATATTCTGAAGGATTTGGATACTTCACAGTATCCAACAAATATTCCTTTCTTTCCAGAAGGATCCAACTTCATTCTCTTCTCTTTCAGAATATGTACATATACTGGACATCCCAATATCTTAAGATGGCTCACTTCAAGCTTCTTTTGTGTATACATATCTTCAGGAGTATTGAATCCAAGAGCACTGTGAGATAATCTATTCTGCACAT
The DNA here is from genome assembly GCA_001517045.1 of Pseudotsuga menziesii. NCBI lineage: Eukaryota > Viridiplantae > Streptophyta > Pinopsida > Pinales > Pinaceae > Pseudotsuga > Pseudotsuga menziesii. The sequence goes on from LPNX010734249.1 coordinate 169,511, forward strand.
ATATGGTTGTTTTTGTTGCTTCATCTCATAGGTGCATGTGGAGTTCTTGTTTATTAATCATTATTTTTAGTGCTTCCATAACAGTTCTATTCTTTCTTTATGCAACACCATTATGTTGGGGATTATAGGGAGTGGTTAGTTCCTTCTTGATTCCTTCCTCCTTACAGAATGCTTCAAACTATTTTGAAGTGTACTCTCCACCACTATCTAATCACAGTGTATTGATTCTTCTTTCTGAATGGTTCTCTATCAAGGCTTTGAATTCCTTGAATTTCTAGAACACTTCACTCTTGTTATTCAAGAAGTATATACATATATTTCTTGAATAATAATCAATAAATGTGACATAATGTTCATATACACACAATGATATGGAGGGAATAGGACCACATACATCGGAATGAATTAGTTATAATGTACCTTTATTCTGTTTTTCACTTTTCAAAAAAGGGATCCTTGATGTTCTTTCCTCTTGCACATCCTTTTCAAGTTCCCTCATGATCAATCTTCATATATGGTAACTTTGTTACAAACTTGCTCACATAGGGTGGTGCTTTATAATTGATGTGAGCAAGCCTCTTATGCCACAATTCACTTGAGTTGGTAGTATTATGGACAAGGATTGTCTCTGGATGTCCTTAGATTTTGTACAATCCTCCTTCTTATTCACCAATGACCACAACATCTTCAAGTGTCTTTCCTTTGGACCACATAAGTACTTGTCCATCTATAAAAGAAACTCTATAGACTTTGTTATCTAGAGCTGATATGGAAAGTAATTTCTTTTTCAAACATGTTACATACAGTACTTCCTTCATCTTCATGGAAGTCCCTGAGTCAAGCTTGTATCTTGATTCGTCAATACCTTTGATGGGATATTGATAGTCATCTCCTAATGATACTTTTTGAGGAGAGTTCTTTTATTCAAGTCTTGATAGAGTTTGCTTCTTCCTTGTCATGTTCTTTGAATCACCACTATCAATAAGCCATGTATCTTCTCTAGGTGTTACAGACCCATAGAGTGGAAAGAATAATACATATTCTTCTACATCTTCTTCTTATGTTAGTATCTTTTGAGGTCTTTCTTCTTCCTCATGCTCATCTTTAGCTAGATGAGAATGATGTCTTTCGTCATTGTTCTTCTTTGGTGATGGACACTCTCTAGCAAGGTGTCCTATCTTATGACAGTTGTAGCATTCATACTTTGAGTAATCCTTTTTTCTCTTTTGAAACTTCTTCTTTGAAGGTTTATGGTTACATTTATTGAAGTTTGATTGTTTTCTTCCTTTAGTATGGATGGCTAGAGCCTGATCATCTTCTATAAGTAGAGCTTCTCTATTACCCACTGTAGCTTATTCTTGAATGAAATGTTCCCATATTATGTAAGACTTAATACTTTCTTTTCTGGCACACAAAGTCTATATGAATGAGTCCCAAGGTCTAGTGAGACCATTGAGAACAGTCATAATGTTGTAATCTCACAGATCACATAAGGTTGCCAATAATACATACTAAAACATAACTATAAATCAGAGACAAGAGACAAGAACAGATAAGATAACAGATTATATTAATGCAATGATTTCATACAAGGCAGAGAACTAAACTGAGTTCTTGTTTGGCTCAACATCCTAATATATACAATGTACAGACAGTTACAAAATAACTACCTATCGGTTCGGTGAACCGACATGACTTTTAGTTAACCGACCTAATATTTCTAGTTAGTCGATTGACCGACTTAGTCGGCTGATCGACTAAGTCGGCCCATCGACTAAGTCGGTCTTCGTTCAAGTCGACTTCATCGACTTGCTCCTTCTACATCTCCCCCACAAACAAAACGTTTCTTCATCCTGAAGAAACAGGGAGGTACAAAAAATGAAGCTCTGTTGAACCATTGAAGAATGCTATTGCTGTGGACTGTGCAGGCAGATGGTTGGTCTCTTCTGGACGCAGACTTTGATGATGGCTGGAGCTGTGATGGCAAGGTGATGCTGAAAGTTCGTCCAACTTTGTAAAGCTTTTTGGATGTTGATCGTTAATGTTGTTAAACTTGATAGGACTGACATCTTTTCTGAAATGGGGACTTCTGCGATTTTCTCCATATTGGGGCCTAAAGCTTGGTTCTGCTCTTCTGCTGCGTCAATGAGTTGTTTCATTTGGGGGTAGATGACATCGACCTTTTCTAAGTTTGGCAGAGCCTGTTGTACTCACTGATGAGCTGCACGCTCCAGCTGCTGCAACTTGTTGGTCTCCAGCACGATCTGTTCCTCTATGGTCTATCTGAGTGCTGCCTCCATCGTTTTCCTGCCCTCCAAAGCCTGAATTCCTTGTCTCGTCTGCCTTGTCTGCTAATAGACCTGCCTATAATGAGTAGGCCAGTCGTGTAAGACTTCTTCTGTGACGATAGATTCCTCCATGTGGTCCTAGAGCACCTTGTAGGCCTCTGAGAAGGCAGTGTGCTGGGCTAGGAGCAGTCAAGCAGTCTCCTCCTTTTGTTCTTCCTTAGTCTCTTGCATCCAGGCTTGGACGGTCGATACCATAGTCTCAAAGAGCTGGTATGATCTTTCAAGTGGTCGATCTGTGTCGACTTCGATAGGGCCTGGTATCACGGTCTGTGCTAGAGCTCTGCATTTGTCGAGAAACTCGACTTCTTCTGCATTTTTAGCTGTAAGCTCTTTATTTTTCCAAACCATCCTTAGCTTTGCTTCTTTGGCCACGGTTTTGAGGAGCTGGCCGACCTCTAGGTCGGTCAAGGAACTTGCATCCCTTAAGCTTATCCGGAGGTTGGAATTTTTGGTGTGATGTTATTTCTTCTTCTTGTGTTTGTCGACCTTCGGCTCCTAGGTGCCTTCAGCAGTTGAGGTTGGGTCTGTGGTCGGGGGAACGGAAGTCTATGGATTCTCTGGCTGGGGGGTTGGTATGACTACGTCGGGGTTGGTATGAATATGAGGTTGTGATAGGTCTGGTTGTGAATCTGGTGGTGGTGGGGGGGGTGGTGATAGTGGTGGTGGAGGCGATGGGGTCGGAGAGGGAACTGGGGTTGAGGGGTTGGCTGAAGTGTGTGGTGGGCTTCCGTCGGAAGAGATACCTGCTTCTGAAGGTGTGGTGAGTAGGTAATCCTGGGCGTCAGTGATGATTGGCTCCGTAACAGACTTTGATGCTCCAATTATGTTGCCTTGTTGGTCTCAGGTGAATGTTGTCGTAACATTTGCATAGGGATTTTTGCTTGCATAGAGAGGAGCTGTTGTTTGTATTTTGTGGGTCAACTGAAATAGTGCAGGCAGCGTTGCGAAGAAAGATTTAAGCTCAACGTCCTGGTTGACCTTAGCTTTGAATGTCTTTGGGATTTCTCTTCCATATACGTCGTGGGGACTGTCCGACTATTGTACTGATGCTTTCTCCTCGACTACGAGTGTCGGGGATGGGGGTGGAGGGGTTGACACAAAGTCAACAACATTTTCAGGTGTCGGTGTCGTTTTTTCTTTCATTGGCCGACCCTCTGGAGCTCCTGCATCTAGGTATCATTGAAACTAAGTTTCAACTGATACTTTATTTGCAGCGGCGTCCTTGACAATGTTGACAGTCGTGGCTACTAAATCCTCCTCATCGTCGGACGAGTCAGCAAGAAGAAGTTTGCACTTACCCTTGTCTTGTTGTAGTTTTTGGGCCTTGATTCTCTTTCTGGCGACAGCTATCTCCTTGGACAGCTTCTTAATGATGCTTTTGGATAGGGCATATTCTGGGTTGGCGTCCTCGACTTCACCTGTCAGTATTTGACTTGGGTCGACAGTTGCTAGAGTCGGAGGGGTTGTTTGTTGCTGTGTTTGTGCTGTTGGTTGTTGTTGTTTTGTTGGCTGTGGGTCGACTACCTTTGTAGTCAGAGGTTTGACAGTGATGTGTACCCGACTAGTGGGCTCGGCTTGGGTGTCCTCCGACACAAATGTGCTGATGTAAATATTAAGCTCGTACTCTTCTTCCTTTTCCTGGTCGGTAAGTGGCTCTGTGATGGAGAAGTCAACCTATTTGGCAGCCTCAAGTATTTGTATTTTTCTCTGAGCCTGTCAGGTCAACTCCCGAAAAATCTAATCGACCGTTGGATAGTAGTCGAGGTCCTGGGCTTTGGGGTCCTGACCTTACATGTACCAGACCGACGTGTGGTCAAGTTCTAATTGTATATGGGAGTTCGCATGGAGGTTTCGTCGAATGTTCTGGGGCACCCTCCACCTCGCCGTACGAACCTTCAGCTGCTGAAACCAATTTTCCAAGAAGACTTTCCCCTGTGCCAGCTCATGTAGGGTTCCTTTTTATGAGAAGGGTTTAAATCGGTGCATCTCGATTCGGCTCTCGAAATACTGGACTGCCTTTTGGACAGATATGGTACATGACAATCCAGAGAATGAGAGAGGGGAACTTTATCATATCTCCTGTCTCTTGGCATCTTTCATAGATGGTTTTGACCATGTCGGTGACATAGTCGCCCCATCGGTAGATCCGACCGTCAGTCGCGATTGTTTCGACAGCCTCCAGTATCTCCAGTTTGAGTTCGCTGCCACGACCGGCTAATGTAAGGGTGATGGCAATGATTTTAGCCACAATTTGTGGTGTTCGTGTCGCAATCTGGCCAATCATTAGCCGCTTGGAATTCTTTCCCGACGGCGAGCTCGTAAGCTCTTTGACTAACCCTTCTTCAATCCCAATCGGTACAGGGTTGCCTTCATTGGACAGACCAGTAAGTCATGAAATAACATCCCCGGTAATGTCGATCGGCTTGTCAAAGTAGAATCAGCCGTTGTGGTACCGGCTGATAATGAATTTGACTGCTGCTTCTTTCGTCCCATTGAAGCTTGCCATTAGTGGTGCGTTAGGGTAGTTGAATATGGTGCTATTCCAGATCTTCTCAGCAGCCTGGGTCATCCTTTTGTCGACATAGGCCCATTCTTGGATTTTTGTCCAGAGTTTCTGCCATTGGTCGTCTTGGACTTTGGCATTTTTTATGTTCTTTAATCGGTGGACCAAAGGTGTGTCCTTCGCCTGCAGCTCTCTTGCCTTAGCCGCTGCTCGGGTCAGTTTGGGTTCCATTGTGTCAGGTTGGTCGAAGGTGTTACAGGGTTCTTGGGGTTTAGGTGACTGATATTGTGGATGCTCTGTGGGTAAATGGTGTGGTGGAGGGACCTTTGACTGTCTGGTATTTATAGGCGTGGGTGTTTTTACGTGCAGGGATGGACGTATTAATGGCGGACTGGACAGTCTAGCTATGATACTTGAATGGGACTTAATGGTGGAATGCGTGCGGCGCTCAAGGCCATCAATGCATGATGGGACTCTTGAGGTCGTCGGTCGATGTTGGAGGTGAAAATGGTCGATCAGACTAGTCGATGACGATGGTCGAAGATGATGATGTCGGTTATCAAAGTAGTGAGTTGCTGTCATGGTTGCTGTTTGTGATTGTATTGGTTTGTTTTGGACATTTTTAGGTTTTTATGGGTTTTTGATTGATGGTTAAGGTCGTTTTTTTTTTTCTAGTCTTTGTAACGTTTAAGTCGGGATCCATTAACAAGCTTTCGAAATACTAGGCCCTGTAATGTTTTGAGATGGACTGAGCCATTGGGGTGTATTTCGTCGACAATGTAAGGTCCCATCCATTCTGTATGTAGTTTCTTGGGTTTTCCTTTGACTCAACTGTTATAAAGTAAAGCAAGGTCGCTGACCGACAGGTTTTTGTTTTTGATGTTACGGTTGTACCATGCTTTCTGTTGTTGTTTGTGAATTTCCTGGTGCTAGATAGCCATGAGTCTATGTTCTTCAAGCTTACTAAGTTGAAATAGTCAGTCCTTTCTTTCCTATTCGACATCGACATGTAATAGTTGTGCAATAATAGGTGTCTGCTGGAAGAAATGTAGGGGGATGACTGCTTCTTTCCTGTAGACTAGTCGAAAGGGGGTTTGGTCGGTCGACCGTTTATATGCTATCCTATATGCCTAGAGAACCACAGGGATTTTCTCATCCCAGTCGTCTTTGTCCATACTGCATATTTTGGTTAACCCTTTTTTCAATGTTTTGTTGAAAGATTCAATCACCCTGTTCGACTGAGGATGATATGCAGTGCTTCGTCGGTGGTCGATATGAAACTGGCCGGTCAAATTTTTGATGGTTTTGTTGATAAAATGTGATCCTTGGTCGCTAATAAATGTGAGTGAGCATCCAAATCTAGTGATAATGTTTTTGTAGATAAACTTAGCAGCTACCTCACTTGAACATGTATTGACAGGTTCAGCTTCTACCCATTTAGTGACATATTCTACTGCTGTGATAATATATCTTACACCTGATCGTTTGGTAGGGATAGGGAAAGGTCCTATGAAGTCTATAGCCCAAATTTTGAATGTGAGGATAGGGTTTATAGATATCAAGGGAATTTTTGTAATCTGTCATGGGTCGACCAAGTCGTTGACATCTGTCACATTGACTAACGAAGTTTTTGCAATCTTTGTGGATTGTCGGCCACCATAATCCTAACTGTTGGATTTTCTTTGCAGTGGTGTCTGCTTGGAAATGTCCTCCTGCAAGTCCATAGTGTGCTTCATGCATGATTGGTTCTCTCTCATGGTCGAGTACACATCTTCTGAGAATGTCATCTAACCCCATTTTATACAGAAATCCATTGATGAGGTTGTAAGGTGTAGCCTTCATAGCTAAGATTTGTTTTTTCTTGGTGTTCAAACCTTTTGGTGCCTGACCTGTCTCTAAGAACTGAGCTATTTCTTCTAGTTCTTCGGGTACTTCTTCTATGTGGAATAGATGTGCATCCGACACGTCGTCATCAACTCCGGTCGGTTCTTCCCCTGTGTCGATACGAGATAGGTGGTCGGGCCCGACATTTAACTTTCTTGGTTGGATCACTACTTCAAACTCAAATTGTTGAAAAAGAAGTAGCCATCGACAAATTCTTCCATGATGAAGGGGTTTATTAACAAGGTACTTCAAAGCTTGATGGTCGGTATAAAATGTGAAAGGGTTGGCCAATAGGTAATGTCGATACTTTTGGAGAGCAAAGACCATACCTAGGGCTTCTCTTTTAGTGGTCAAATAGTTCCTTTCAGCCTTATTTAATTTTCGACTGCTGTACACTATAGGGTAATCCATCCCGTCATCCCCTGGTTGAGTCAGGATTGCTCTGATTGCTATTCCTGAGGCATCGATATGCACATGAAATTTGGTCGACCAGTTTGGAAATTTGAGTATGGGTGCTTCGACCAGTTTTCTTTTCAGTTTGTCGAAGGAGATTTGGCATTCTTCTATCCACTTAAATTCTTGGTCTTCCTTTAGTAATTCTTCTAGAGGGTACGTCATGTCTGAATAGTGTCTTATGAACTTCCTATAATATCCTATATGTTCAAGTAACACTCAAACTTGTTTAGGATTTATTGGGGGCTTCAGGTCAAGGATGATTTTAATTTTGGAAAAATCAACTTTGATACCATCTTTACAGACAATATGCCCTAAGAGTATTCCTATAGGGGTCATAAAGATACAATTCTTAATGTTCAGGGAGAGTTGAATCTGTCGACATCTCTCTAGAATAAGTCGGAGCCATGTGCAGTGATCTTTTAAGGTGGAGTATATAGTCCAATCGTCGAAGTATGCTGCCATGGTCTTATAGATATATTCTTGGAAGGTCTTGACAACAATTCGGGAAAACACTGCAGGTGCATTCTTTATCCCAAAAGGCATAACTCTGTAAGCAAAAGAGCCAAATTCATAGACAAATTTTGTCTTTCTTTGGTCTTCCTTTGCTATTGGTACTTGGTTATGCCCTGAGAATCCATTTGTGAATGAATAGCATTCATGTCCTGCCACTTCATTTAAGATTTCATCAGCATAGGGGGTTGGAAATGGATCTGTCAATGTGACTTTGTTAAGCTCCCTAAAGTCTACACAAATTCTCAACCTTGTCGGGTCATATTTCTTTGGCTGGAGGACCATGGGGCTTGCCCATTCGGACTGATCGATGGGGTAAATGATCCCTGGTGCTAACATATTGTCTATTTCCTTTTTAACTATGTCTTTGTACTTATGAGCGAGTTTATAAGGTCTTTTCTTAACAGCTTGGACATCAATTTTAGTGTCTATTTTCATCTCTCCCATCTCTTGTACTAAGCCTTTTAAGTATTTATAGTCTCGTGCAAAGACATTTTGGAACTCTCTAAGTAAGTTCACTATTTCAGTGGTCTGCTGTTCATTCCAGTAGTCACCAATCTTGGCTATTTTTGGTTGGTCGTCATTTGAAATGTCGACCTCCTTAGTTTTCACTTTGGCATCTAGCCACTCTGGTGCTTTAGCTTCATTGATTGGCTGACTTCCTTCTGTGAACTGTGAGAATGTGGCAGGGAAGTCGGCTGCAGTCATTCTGTCAAGATCTGGTTTGTCGGTAGTCTCGACTTTCAAGATTGAGTAGATGGGTTTTGTTGTTTCCATGTGGTCGGTCTTCCATCTGAAGCTTTTACCTTCCATGTGTTCATTTTCTAAGTGTAAACGTGTCGACTGTGATTTTCATTCAGTTTGTATCTTGTTACAATCCTTGATTTGTTGATGGTCGTGGAAGGGTTGTTTTTGTGTCGGTTGGAGAAATTGTTTGATTTGGTGTGCTGTCCCAGCCAATTGTTTGTTTTGAGGTATGAACTGGAAGTCCTGAATAAAAAAAAATTTAAGTTCATGCCAAAAGAAGGTTTCTCCTCGAGCTTCCTCCATCTTATACCATTTATTGGGTAAGTCGGCTAGTGTTGAAGGGAACAAATGTGGCCAGGCTTTCTCATCTTTATATCCAAGTCTTCTCCACTCCGTTTCACAAGTCTTAATGTGTTCTTCTGGGTCTTAACCTTGGATAAAGGGAGGTATTTGAGTGTCCTGGGTTAAATTTTTTCCACCAAACCATTCGACAAAGAAAGTTGAAGCAGTTGTCCAGCTCTGTAGTTTTGTCTGATGGGTGTCCCACCACCTAGCTGCTTGACCTGTAAATGTTTCCACTAAGCTTTGAAGTCTACCATGTTCTCCAAGATTTTTAGATACTTGTTCAATGTGCATGACTGGGGAATCCCTCTCCTTATACCTGGGGAGTTGAGTAGTGTGTAAGTTGGTTGGTTGTAAGGTAGGTCGTTCCTTGACTTTCTTTTCAAAGAGTTTGGGGATAATTGATACAATGAAGCACTGTCGAGTGGGTTTTTTCTATAATTTTTGTATATTCCAGCACCCTCTTGCTTGTGTTTCATAATTTTCCATTTCCCAGTCATATAATTCAGCATCTGAATTATAACCAATTGAGTCTTGGTTACCTAAGTGAAGTTCCCCATAGATGTTTGGCTCTGTATAGTCGGTAGTGTTATGGATCTAGTAAAGCTATCTAACATCGACTTCCTCATCAATCGGTTCTATCCAAGGTTGTCCTTGGGCAGGATTAATGGGTACAATGACTTTGTGACCATTTCCTTTTAACTTAATTCGTTCTTTGTCTAAGGATATGGAGGCTTTCATCTTTCATCCCCAAGGTCGACCAACTAGCGCTGGGAAGGAGCTAGATCCTTCTTTTGGGTCGATGATTTCAAAATAAACCTTAGTCGAAATTCCTTTGATGGTCGTGTCGACATATTTCCAAACCCCATTGGGTTCAATGAGACCTTGGTCGACGATTTTTAGGTAAATACCTGATTCGTAGAGTCGAGGTCTTCCCATCTTTTCCCACGTGTCCTTGGTCATGATATTTACCTAAGATCCGAAATAAAGAACGACTTGTTGGACATGATATCCTTTGATTTCCAGGTCGACAAGTGGGTCGACATCATTTTTGTCTTTTTGGTTTAGGCTGCAAATGTTCTTAGTTTGTTTTTCGGGATTAGGGATTTTTATTTCATATAATAAATCGATGAATCAGGCTACGGAGTTGTCGTTTTGAATGAGATGGGTTAATTGCTGTATCATGCTAAGTCGACTGTTAATAATGTCTTCTTGTTGTGCAATGTCGTGGAATATGTGGGTGGCTTCTTGATATGCTTGTTTTTCTTTCATAGGATCCGGATAACCATTTGTGTTTTTTATTTTACTAATTTGAGGATTATCAGGGCCTGTTTTTGTGCCTTGTCGAGTAACGATATGTAGATTCTTAGTAGTTAGCACATCATGCTTTTGGACACAAGACAAGACATTAACATTTTTCTTATTATTGATTTTCTCTAACATGGTAGGACAAACCTCCAGAGAGTGATCGCCTACTCCACAATGGTTACAGAATTTCAGATCAGTCCTGTCCTTATATGGACAGTCGGCGTATCGGTGCCCTTCTTTATGACATATAAAGCACTGGGTAGATCGACGCGGTCGTATGTCACGATTCCTGATGAATCGACCTCTTCCTCCAAACCCTTGTCGTCGATTGTCATACCGGCGCTCATATCGTTGGCCTTCGTATCTTTTTGCGTTCTGGTCATTGGTACTATTTTTCTCATTGTTTTGCACTATTGCATTCGTCTGGTAGACCGCCTGATAATTCTATCGGTTTTTCAGGTTTAATTGACAGTTCGTCGTGTTGTGACTTTTTGTCTCGCAGATGGCGCACCAGGAAGCTTTTGCGTTCTTCATGTTAAACGAACATTCTTTTGTAGAATGATCTCTGTGCTCTTGGAAAATGTCACAAAATGATTTAGTTTGCACAAAGAGGACATCTTGTTGACTGTATTCATGTCGACAATTATCTTTCGAGTGTCCGGCCGTGGAACATTTAGTACACCAGATTTCTTGATTCTTGAGGGTCAGTTCTTTCAAAGACTTCTACACATTCTCGAGTTGTTCTTCTATCCTGTGGTCCGTCGGGTACGTAGGTATATCTTCATCCATTTCCACTTGTAGAGCTTTGGTCAGTGCATCTTCATATGTCTTGAATGTTTCCAGACTGATATGTCATCGTACTTTCTATGATAATCCTGCAAGGAACCATTGAATTAGTAGTTGTTCATCAATAACATAATCTAGTTGGCTTAATAGTTCCTTCCAACGTTTATCATAGTCGCGGACTGTCTCCCCTAGCTTTTGCTGTGTTTTTTTGAGTTTTTTGGTGGCCAGGTGCTTGGCGTCTGGGGTTTTGAAGAATGATAAGAACTGCACCTTGATCTTAGCTTTCATCGCTCTGGAATTCCTTTTCGAGAAGGTCATGTACCAGGTCAAGGCCCTTTTCTGTAAGGCTCCCACGAACTGAGCCATTTGTCGGTCTTCATCCGTCACCTGGTTTGCATCCCAGATCGACTCACAGATGAACCAATGTCATCTGGGGTCTTCATCCCCCTCATAGAGGGGAATGTGAGCTGATCCATGACCCATGTCTGAATCACTTTTGCTGCTCTCAGAAGTCAGCGGGGTCGGAGGTGTGGGTGGTGGTGAAAGTGGTGGGGTTGTTGATGGAGTTGCGCCTACGAAATTTTGGTCGATGAAACTTGTGCCTCAGTCGGTGGTCGACTCTTCTTCGATGTACAGTGGGTTGTTGTGGATTTCTACTGTTGATGGTACACTGAAATTTTGTGTGCGCAGGTCTGCTTGTTCAATTTCTTCAAAAGATGTACTTGGTGGGGGGGGTGCTCCTTCATGTGTCGGTAAGAGAAAGTGGATACTTCGGAGGGAGGGTGCTGCTTGAATCGTCACCCAGTTCCCTTCGAATGGTCGGTGTATCACAATATGTCATCCGGTGTACGTGTCCTCGCCTAGTCGACTCCAGATACTATAGTCACCAGCTCTTAGTCGGAGGTCATCTTCGACAATAGTCTTTATTCTGGTATGTGGATTTAATGGGGAAAGGGTCGTTCCTTCACCAGGAGCTGTTAATTGGAGAGCTTCTGGCTGCTCTATCCATACTTCTTCCTCCATAGGGGACATCTCTTGTTCTACGCCCTCTTCCTATCGGTTATGACCCGACTCTGGCGGATTCTCTTCTCGGTCGTTCTCCCCAGGGTTTTGTTCTCTACGCATCCCAGTGGCTCTTTCGCGTCTTGCTTCCCTTCTCTACTGTCTTTCGTCCCTTTCCTATTTCTGAATGTCTGACATACTTTCATACAATACTATTTCTTTAGGTCTTCTACGGTCAACTTTTCATTACTGGTGACAGCTATCCTCTTTAGGTCAACTAGGATCCACTCTACTCTACCTCTGACACATGACCAGCTACCCCCCCATAGCCTACTTGACGCTTTTTAGAAAGCCCGGATAGTTTGAATCACTTGCTCAGGAAGTATTCCCACTCCCTTTCTGCGATAAATTTCTCCCACTTCCTCTGCTTCTCCGCCCAGTTGGTGTTTGGTGGCGGTTCGCACAGTGGTGGTCTAGGTTCGACGATGTGGCCTGCTCCATTCTCTATCAAGAATTTGAACAACAAGGTCGGCAAGGAACACAAGAAGTTTTCGGTGAAATCTGTGTAGAATTTCACTTTTACATTTTCCATCGACGTTCGGTCTTCGACTGCTTGCTCCTCATAGAAGTCGTCGGTGATTTGCTCGAACCACTCCAACAAATTTGTTCGACCTCCGCAAAACAGTTTATCTAGAAACTGCTGTTCCTTATTCGCATCCGGCTTTCTCATCTAGAAGCTGCTTCAACAGTTGTGGCACTGATTCGATGAATTTTTCATGTGTCTCTGTGAAAAATATTGCTTTGGCTTCAGTGACTGTCAATCTGTTTCTTCTTGCGTAATTTTGCAAGTAGTTCGCAACTTTACGGTTCCACTAGTCCTTGATCTCCTGCTCTGGTATCATATGTGAGCATATATTTTAGACATGTACTACGGGCAATGGAACCAATGTTGTAATCTCACAGATCACATAAGGTTACCAATAATACATACTAAAACATAACGATAAATCAAAGACAAGAGACAAGAACAGATAAGATAACAGATTATATTAATGCAGTGAGTTCATACAAGGCAGAGAACTGATCTGAGTTCTCGTTTGGCTCAACATCCTAATATATACAATGTACAGATAGTTACAAAATAACTACCTGTTGGTTCGGTGAACCGAAACGACTTTTAGTTAACCGACCTAATCTTTCTAGTTAGTCGGTCGACCGACTTAGTCGGCTGATCGACTAAGTCGGCCCATCGACTTAGTCGGCTGATCGACTAAGTCGGTCTTCATTCAAGTTGACTTTGTCGACTTGCTCCTTCTACACATAACTAGTTCTTTCTCATCAAGGGTGTCTCCAATAGCACTTAGTTGCTCTATAAACTAGGATACCCTTATGACGTAATATTGAATTGATTCTCCTTTTCTCATCTTGGTTCCCTTTAGTTGATCTCTCATATTCATGTTTTTGTTGATGTTCCTTCCCTCATACATTCTGGAAAGTGAATCATACATTTTCTTTGGTTTCTTCTTAGATGACACTTGAGGGATAAAGTGATATTTGATAGAATCAACAATGATCCTCATTGCATTGATTATGTCTTGTTCATGTTTCTCCTTAGCTTCATATTTTTAGGTTCTGCAACTTCATCCTTGATGAAATTATCAAGGTCATTCTCTTTCAGAATGAGACCAATCCTATACTTCCATGCCAAGAAGTTTTCTATGCCTTCCAGTTTATCCTCAAGCTTAGTGCTTGGGGCGATGTCCAGTAGGTCACCAAAAATTGAATTTTCTCAAAATGAAAAGTTGAACTTACTAGGATATGTGCTTGACTGAGGCGAGTTGGAACTGATTTATGGAGATATCCAATATTCACCCTTCAAAAATTTCTTACAAGGTTGTAGCTTCTACAAAATTTGGTAGCAGAGCATGTTGGGTACACTTCTTTGGATAAAAAAATTGGTAGGGTGGGCACTTTTTAAACACTTCATGGAAATATTTAAATATCAACAACCAAAAATAACTAGAACGAAGGATTTCCTGGGCTCTAGCCATCCCAAAAAGATGAACGCTACATACTTTAGAGTGGAAATCATTCAATACTTGTTCAAACTCGTCGTGAGTTAAACATCGTAGGATAACAGAATCAATAACACGTCGATATAAGGTGTCACTGAGGATTAGATGATATTTGGAGTGATGGTGAATAAACCAATGATAATCATGAGATAGGTCAAGCTGAAAACATTGATTTTGGGGATATATTATTAAATCTCCATACCACAGGTCGATCTTGCTAATTAGGAACAAGAACTCATCTGGAAATGAGTCATCGGGCTCAGTTTTTGTGATAGCATGGTGAATATCACACGTCAACTCTGTGAAAAATAAGTACTTCTTAATAGCATTCTTAGTGAACTTGATGTCAAATTCTTATAGGATAACAATACAACAAGAATATTCCCCCCCTTGTACCTGACAGGTTAGGATGTAGTACATGGGGTTTTTATTCGCGAGAATGGTAGTGGTGCGAAGTAGGATGTAATGATGAAAATGTTGTACAACAATGGCCATATCCAAAGCTAAATTCTCAATATGTGACTACCAAGTTTCAGAGTCAGACTCTTACTGAGATAATGAATCACATGTTCTTAGTCGTTCGAACCTTCTTGCACTAGAACCATACCAACGGTAGTAGTGGAGGAAGCAATATAAAGCAGAAAATATTTCAAATAATTAGGGGGGTGTAACACAGGTGAGTGTGTTATTGTGTGTTTTAAATTATCAAACTATCATTGAGATTGGTCATCCCAGATGAAGGGAGTGTTCTTTTTCAACAATCACATATAGCCATGTGTTGTTTCTGTGAAATTGCACAGGAAATGACGAAGAAAGTTTTCCTTCCCTTGCAAACTTTGGAGTTTAGGGATGTCGGTTGGTGGGGAATAAGGACACAACGACGAAAATTTTCAAAGGATCAATCCGTATTCCATATTTGGAAACAAAACATCCAATTAGATGTCTAGTCTCTACACAAAAGACACATTGATGTGGATTGAACCAAATATGATAGTGACGACATCTAATAAAAAATGTCTCTAAGATGTCCTAAATGATCCTCTATTCATTGTGAATGCGTAGTTAGGTCATCCAGGTAGGGTTCCATAACATGCTTGATATTGTGAAAGGCATAGGACATGTCTCGTTGGAATGTTGCTCCAGCATTTTTTCATCCAAAAGGTAATTTCTGAGAAGTGAAGGTTCCCCACAAGCAAATAAATGTTGTTTTATGTGTTGATCTAATTGTAACTTTGGAATGTATTCACTTGTATATTTTATGTATTTTATGTCAATGTTTATTTCAGGAAGTATCTGTAATGTAGTTTAGTCATGTCATACCCCGATGTTCCTATCTGGAGATTCAATAATGTAAACAAGTCATGTAAAGTCATTGTGGGTAACCCTCCTTATTGATCAAGGTTTAAAGTTCTCATAGTTGTGGGGCCCTAGGGTTATTAGACTCTCCTAGAGAAGTTGGCCCTAGTGAGTTATTGTCAAGTCAGGAATTAGTATAAATAGAGAGTGTGCCTCTCTCTTTATCACACACTCACTCACACTTGGTTGTAGCGCATAACTAAGAGAGAAGAAGTTGCTGGGACAAGAGAGAGAGAGAGAGACTAATCTTGTCGGGAGAACATCTTACTGTTTTTGGGTTTTACTTTTTTGTGTTGATTCTATCTCTAAGGAATTTGCAAGGATTTGTCCTTTATGGTTTCCCTGAGGAAAATCTTTGTGTCCATTGTCTCTTATGTTTGATTGTTGTGCTTGTTATTCTCTCAGATAAATATCCTAAGATAATGCTAGCTTGAATGATAAAAATCTAACATGGTATTAGAGCTAACCTGAGAAGAAGACATTGTGCAGCTATGGAAACTATGGATTCCTACTTTTTGGATATCTCTCCATATATTTTCAGAAAAACAAGGTTGGGCTGACTCTCCTCTCTAGGGCACATATTTTCGTCGAAGCAGAATCTAATTCTGAGCATTTTCAGTTTTTGACCCGACACTACTGTCAAAAATTAGGGCTTTCCACAGAAGTGGAATTTTTGAGTGAGCCCAGGCCTGGATTGATCTCCTCCTCAAAATCAAATTTTAAATATCAAGATCAAAGTTTTTGGTTGGGTAGAACTCTGGGAAATTCAAACCCTAATCTGCTTCTGAACCAGCACTGCAGAAATTCAACTCCAGATCCAGTTACGACATCTTGACCTGGTAAGGTATAAATATTTTGTACTTCCATTTGAGGTTCTCTGTTAAGATGTCTCATCATACCAATATTGATGAAAATATTGAGGGAGATGATAAATTTCGAGCTCGGAAGTATAGGATCTCCTTGGTCCTGGAAGAAAATGAGTTGGACTCTTACATCACTAAAGAGGTTCCAATTCCAGATGGAGATGAGGATAAGGCATTACACAAGAATAAATTGGTCATGGATAAGAGTATTATTGCTGATTCAATCAAGGATCACCTCATACCTTAGGTGTCCTCCCTAAAGACACCTAAAGTTATGTTTGATTCCCTAACCAAACTGTTTGAAGGGAAGAACATAAACCAGAAGATGACTTTGAGGAACTAGTTGAAGAATGTAAATATCTAGAATGAGGAAGCACACAGTCATACTTTACAAGGGTATCCCAGATCAAAGAACAACTTGAAGCAGTGGATGAAGAAGTGGAGAATGCATAATTGTGGTGACCACCTTGAATGGTCTCCCTAGGTCATGGGATTCTATTATCTAAGGAATTTGTGCTAGAAAGAAGCTAATCAAGTTCCATAGGCTGTGGGAAGAATTATCAGAAGAAGAAGCTTGAATAGTAGCTCAAGAAGAAAAGATGGAAAATGAAGATCAAGCTCTCACAGTACACTCCAAGAAAAGCAAAAGGGACAATCATCATGACCAAGGTAAGCATTCTAACCAGAAAGATAATTCTGTAAGAACAAACAAGGATCTATCCAAACTCAGATGCTATACATGTGATGAAAGAGGACACTTTGCTAGAAATTGTGTTAGCTGAAATATTTCACCTTCTGCAGACAGTAAGGTGTTCCATTGGTCTAAATGGTTCATATCCATAACAAATGAAGGACAAAGGTTGAATACCCTCCCTGGACACCATAGATACCTGGAATGTGATGCTTTGATAGTAACCCTATGTACCTACAATCAAATTAAACACACAAACACATCAAATCTACCAGAATATAATCTACTGATCCATGTTAGTGACTAAGGAATCTAACAACATACATGTGAAATCATACAACAACAGTAATGTGGGACATAAATCAGCTTTGCATTAAGATAAAATGGAGAAGTTTACAACCAGTTACGCCTTAGTGTTGACATGCATATCCATGAAACCAAGCACTCTCATCCCCATAAGATCCAACTTTTACTCTCTATGCTTTTCAATGGCTTGGGCCAAGTAATCAATCCAACAACATAACAATAATTCAATGGTTCTCCCCTCAACCATGGATATGAGCTTGTATATATAAGTCTCAATGGATAGGGATGGTTGAGAGATTAGTGGATGAGGTGGCCTCTAAGATCCTAGGATGAAGGATCTCAAGCTCAACTGACCCACAATGATAGCGATAAAGGAGGACATGAGGCTCATCATCTAGAAGCCTCGAGAATCTTCTCTTTTTCCCATTTTAACCAGGGTACCACTTTTCTCCTTCAACAACAAAGCGTTTTAGGTAATAAACGCTTATGGACTAAGGGCCATAACCGATGGCATCACTTGTGGCTAACAAGGGATAGGTGGTGCAAGCAAGGTACCACTCATGGATAAAGGGAAAAGCACGGTGCTGAGCATTTTTGTGAAAGATTGACAAATGGTATGAGTTTGCACTCCAAGTGTTGGGATTAAGGGAAAATAGGTATGTTAAGAGTCTTATCAAATGATGGTGAGAAGATTTTGGTATAACAGTATGCCCCCCAAAGCATGAGTCTTAGAGGGATACGATAAACGAGAGATTTGAGAGAACAAGTCGTCGCTACGAGGTGAAAATGTCGGCTCGATCAACGCATGTTGTCAAGTAGGCATATGTAGTACATAAATATTTTGATTCATAGACACAAGTAACCAACCCATGGCTGTAGACCAATACAAGGCAGATCCATGAGAGGAATAAACAAGAATGGCTACTAGAATACAACGTAGATCCATGTGATAGAGGACTCAAACTTGGACATAGCTACCAGACATACAATGTAGATCTATGTCATACAGATGCAAATTTGAGCATAGCCATGACCATACAAATGTGGATCCATGCTAGAAATACAAAAATCCATTGCAACCTAGGGAAAACAAATGAGCACTTTAAATGAATACCCAGGGTCTTCGTCTCGTCTTCCATAAAGTACGATTCTATACATGTGATTACAATGATATGAAGTCGAACATGGTAGAAACCACTTGATTACCATCCAATGACGTGAACCATTAACAAGTGTGAGGGAGATCACCATTGATGTCAATGATTCCCAAGGTACCATAGTACAATCTACTGAGTGTGAATAGATGTCCTGATGTCAAACACCCAGTCGATTCTATCGATCAAAGGTCAATGATTTGAACCTATCTCAAGAGCGAGAGAATATGTCATTAAGGAATATAGATATCAAGGTACCAAATATTGTTTCTAAGACTATTTCTCAGATGATGAGATGATGTTGACGAAATAGTCTCCTCAAAGGAGGGCCATGATGAGTCCCACATCGACGACACGAAACTTGGAACATAGTTCTGGAATGATGTGAATGTAGTAACCATAAGACTGACTCAAAAATACTGACACAATGACTATGTGGACTACAGAGGTAAAAATTATTCAAATCCCCTTTGAACATCAGATGGCACGACAAAAATACTTGGCAGCATGACTGAATGGGACAAAAACACAATGCAACAGTGGACAATGCATTCTTTTGAAAGACTCAAAGGAGTGACATGACTCATGAAAGTGGATCATTGCGGAGATCAGCTGAATACCCAATTGACTAACATGATGTGCAGATAAGTGCCATATTCAAAGGTAATGACAAACAACTGCCATTATTTACAAAATGATTCCCTTCCCATTTCCCCCATCATGGTTGATGAGTGCCTCTTTTTAGTTTTACGAGTTCAAAGAGGGTAACAAACACTCGATATAGCTTGTCAGAAGACAAGTCCAGACTCATATGTTTTACAAACCTGAGAGAGGAGGGGTTCGTTCCCAGAACAGGCCTCTTAATGTTTAATTTGATGAGTCCACTGAAAGAAAACTCGGTATCGTTCATGATTAGAGAGTCTGAACGAATATGAAAGAAGACTCCACATCGGTCCTTTTTCATATGATTTAGTCCCTAAGGCCCGAAAAAGTATAAAATCATACCTTAGGGAAGTCTTCCAGTCATGATTGGCTGGAGTGTTGTTTTTTTGTAAATATTCCTATCTGAACCGAAAAAAGAGATAACCTACTGTCGGACAGACGAATCTTCAAATACTTTAATGAGCATGAAGAAGACAAGATCGCTGGACAATATTTTCATATTTAGGGAGCCTGAAAAGAGTTTAAAGATAACTCCATGAGGTTTCTTTACACAATGTCACTTTTTGCGAGCCTGGAAAGAATCGGAAATGGACTCGACGATATTTTCGTGTTTAAGGATCCTAAAAAGGAGGTGAAAAGAAGACTCCATTAACCTTTTTCATGTTTGAATATAGAGCATGAAAAAGTAATAAACTAAGATCAAACCACTTTTCATGTTTTAACCAGAGCACGAAAATGAAAAGTAAGCTCAACCCCATCTTACTGTTTTTAACGAGCTCGAAGATCAGTTGAAAGAATGCTCGAAGATTGGTTTCATTTTTATGCAAGCTCAAAACCAATGGATAAACTATGCTTGAAAAATCCCATTAACATGATATACAGTGGTTGGAATCTTGCCCCCAACATGATTTCTAGCGAAGCTTACCCCTAGCATGGTTGCTAGTGGCTCGACATGCCCCCAAGCTTCGTTTCATTTGATGATTCTTCTTCCATACCCAACCTAAAAAACCTGGTTACTAATGTGAAAATGTTCACCAGGGGGGTAGGAAGAACAAGAATCAAGTAGGTGAAAAGAAGGTTCAAGTTCTAACACTAAATTGAAGACTCGACTCAAGGGAAGGGGATCTATTTAATTTTTACACAAGCTTGAAATGAAAGGTAACTATTCCTAGAACATGGTTTAATTTTTATGCAAGCTCGAAACCAAAATGGAAACTATGCTTAAGGAGATCCATTTCATTTTTTAATGAGCTTGACATAGAATGGAATTTTTGCTCACAAGGATCTATTTCATTTTTTAACGAGCTTGACATAGAATGGGAACTATGCTCACATAGCCTACTCAGACCCAACATGATATCCATATGTTGGTAGGTTTCCACCATTTCGTAAAAGCTAGCGGCTTAGCTCCATTATGATGTCCATATACTAGAGCCATGCCCCCCATTACCTATGATGGGAAGAATCTAACTAGAAGAAGGGGAAGGAAAAACAAGAACATGCGGCACATTCAGGGTAGTCTGATTACCAGGAGTAATGCAATGGTCAGGTGTAACAAAGGAAAGGTGATCAATGGTCACAATATTCCCATCATGGGGAAAATGCATAACTCTAAAGAGTTTGGACACAACAGCCTTCATGGAATAAACATAATCATGTCCAAGGAGCAGATTGAAATCTAAAGGACCTTGGACCACCATAACATCAATACAGATATTTTTCCCTCCTAATTTAATAGGTAAATAAGGAAGGGTCCCTAAAGGTACAGTAGGCCTACGGTTAAAATCCAATATCTGATCGGTGGCTGGCACAAGCTGAGGAGAACCTAAAGCTTGCAAAGTAGTTGAGGATAGAATACTAACAAAATCCCCTTCGTCAACAATAGTGCAAAGTATCCCCCTAGTAGTAACATTCACAACTATTTGGAAAGGAACACTCGAATGAAGACGAGACTTTGTTAGGTTACTCCAGTCAAAGGAAATAACCTCACTACTCAGACAGGGTTCTATCGAAACAGACAAAATTTCCTCTTGTCGAGAACAATTAGAACGAAGCATAAAACTTCAGTAGGTTTTGGTTGATTCTCTACTGGAAGAGAAGAACAAGATGAGTATTTGGTCAAAGATACTACTTCAGTATTAAAACTCTCTGATGAAAGAGTAGGATTGGGTGGAAATGACATCGACTTGACCACTTTAACTTCACTCTTGGAAGGAAGAGTGGGATCAACCACAGATAAATCTGAATCGACCACTTGGTAAATTAGTGGGGATCAAGGGATAACTTACTATCACTTGTTGGAGTCACCAGATTTGTTAGCTAGAATATTTCACCTTCTGTGGACAATAAGGTGTTCCACTGGTCTAAATGGTTCAGATTCAGAACAAAAAAGGACAAAGGTTGAAGACCCTCCCTCGACGCCATAGATACCTAGAATGTGATGCTTCGATAGTAACCCTGTGTACCTGCAATCAGATTAAACATGCAAACACATCAAAGCTTCCAGAATATAATTTGCTGATCCATGTTAGTGACTAAGGAATCTAACAACACACATGTGAAATCATACAGCAACAGTAATGTGGGATAGAAATTAGCTTTCCATTAAAATAAAATGGAGAAGTTTATAACAAGTTAAGCCTTAGTGTTGACATGCATCTCCATGAAACCAAGCACTCTCTTCCCCATAAGCTCCAACTTTTTCTCTCTATGCTCTTCAATGGCTTGGGCCAAGTAATCAATCCAATAGCATAACAATACTTCAATGCTTCTCCCCTCAACCATAGATATGGGCTTGTATTTATAAGGCTCAATGGATAGGGATGGTTGAGATATTAGTGGATGAGGTGGCCTATAAGATCCTAGGATGAGGGATATTGAGCTCAACTAACCCACAATGATAGGAATAAGGGAGGACATGAGGCTCATCATCTAGAAGCCTTGAGAATCTTCTATTTTTCCCATTTTACCTAGGGTACCGCTTTTCTCCTTCAATGACAAAGCGGTTCAGGTAAGAAACGCATATGGACTAAGGGACATAAGCAGTGGCACTGCTTGTGGCTAACAAGGTATAGGTGGTGCGATCAAGGCACTACTTGTGGATAAAGGGGAAAGCACAGTGTTGAGCATTTTTGTGAAATATTGACAAATGGTATGAATTTCCACTCCAAGTGCTGGGGTTAAGGGAAAATAGGTATGTTAAGAGTCTTATCACATGACGGTGACAGGATTTTGGTATAACAAATTGTCCCATGAATAAAAGTGGTTCTAAGAAGAAGAAGAACTCCCAAAGAAGACATAATGCTCACACTGTTGAGGATGATGAGCTTTCCAGAAAAAGAGTCAAACAAGAAAGTGGAGACTCTTCAAGTGATGAAGAATATGTTTTGATCTCTGCTCTCATGAGAATTGTCACACATGGAAGAAAATATTGGCTTATTGACAATGGGGCTTCCAAGCACATGACAAGATTCAAGGAATATTTTGAGAAACTATTCGAACATAATTCACCTCATAAAGTGAAACTTGGGGATGACTACCAATATCCCATAAAAGGTAGTGGCCCAATCCTCCTACAAGCTAGACTCTGGAAAGTCTATGAAAATGAAGGATGTCTTGTTTGTAATAGGCCTAAAGAAGAATCTTCTCTCCATATTGGCATTGGATGCAAAAGGCATGAGGGTTGCATTTGTAGAAGACCAAGTCCTCATGTGGCCAAAAGGAAAGACTATTGATGATGCAATAGTAGTTGGAGAACAAGAGGGAGGATTGTACAAATTGAAGGGACAACCAAAACAAGATTTGGTTCATGACTCAATAGATCCAAATGAACTTTGGCATAGGATTCTTGCAAATGTACACTACAAAGCAATACCACTTGCAAGAAAATATATTGAAGGACTTCCAGAAATGCAGACAAAACATGAAGGAGTTTGCAAAGGATGTGCGAAAGGAAAGAACACAAAGAAGACATTTCCAAGTAGAGAAAGCAAAGCAAAAGGAATCTTGGAAATCATTCACTCCAATGTATGCAGTCCGATGTCGTACAACTCATTAAGCAGGTATGTATTAGTATGTTTCTTTCATTGATGATTTTTCTAGGAATACATGGATATACTTCATGAAAAATAAGGATGAAGTATTCAGCAAGTTCAAAGAGTTCAAATCTTTGATCAAGAATCATATAGAAAATAAAAACAAGACCTTTCGATCATACAATGGTGTAGAATTCACATCAAATGAATTCAAAGAATTATGCAGAGATTTAGGGATTAAGAGGGAGTTAACCACTCCATATAATCCACAAAAAAATGGGGTTGTAGAAAGAAAGAATAGAACGATTATGGAAGTTGCAAGGGAATTGCTTCATGATCAAGATATTCCTGTGCATCTATGGGCAGAAGCTACTAGAACAACTATGTAGTATATAACCGTACTCTGCATAAAGTTGTTGGTTTGCTTGGGCAGACCCGGGTTTACTGTATTTAACCAACAACACCCCTAGCTCATTGGCCCTTTCAGCGACAGACCGCAGAGCAGCCTGAAGTCTCACCCGAAGTGATTCTAATGGGTTCACCAAGGACTCAAGTGTCTTGGACCAGGTTTTGTGGCAGCTTGGGTGTCTCGCAGCTCTTCTAGCCTATGAGAGTTCTCTCTGTTTGCGACGTGCAACTTCCTCTTACTTGCGACAACTCTAGTCCTTATCACATCGCCGCACCTCAAGAAACGTGTAACTCCTTCCTACACTGATTCTCAACTGCAGCGCATCACAGCTCCTCTACTGGTGTGATATCGCCTCCTTGCGATATCCTACCACTGCAGCTCAGCGTCCTCAGTGATACTCGTTCCGAATTATGTGACTCAATATACAAGGTTGCTTAACTCTGTGACTCTTAACTATCTGGGATGAAATGTAGATAAAATCTTGCACAAAATACTTATGGAATTCAACTTGCATTTATCTTCTATAGTGCTGTAAATTGAATAACGCATACATACATTAAACTATAAACAAGGCCCATGTGATAACTGATAGATGCAACAAATAAACACAACACATAAATCAATCACATAACACACGATTTTAACGTGGTTCACCTCCAGGATGGAAGTTACATCCACAAAAATGTGTTTCTATTATAGCTTAGGGGAAGGTAAACACAGTTCTGCTGCACCGCATATGCAGCTCAAGATCTTCTGGGTAACTCTGCCCTCAGACTGGAGCCCTTCTCTCTTAGATCTCTTTCTACTCTATATTGCACCTCTTACAATATACTCTTCCCTCTCTGTCGATCCCTACAGATCATTACATGCATGCTCTATGAGCCAGCTACTGGTTACAGTAAGATAACTACAGTTAATAACAAAACCAGAGCTCGGCTTCTACAACTGTCTAATAATCTACGAAACAACTAACAACTGAATGAACCCTTTTACAATACAAAATATATCCCTTTATAGGTGGCATGAAGGTCTCGGCATTACAACACTGTGGGCCTGTCCCAACAGTAACCCAAAACCCTAATTAGTGACAGTCGGCATATCTGTACTTGAGGTAGCCGCTTTTCATCACACCACAACTCACTACAGTCTTCCATGCTTCCTGGCACTAACCATGGGTACTGTGCACCACTTCCCTGCTTCTGTCCTTCATCTTCAATACCTTGGCCTCGTTGCTCCTTTTCCTTTATGAGGGTAGCTGAGCCCTCCTATCTTCGCCACTGCCTTCAATGTAGTGGGTGAGCTCTCTCTTCTCGGCCGCTCAGAAACTGTCATATTCCTTGACTTTTCTGTCCTAAAAGTCATGGTTTCCAGCTTTGTTCTGCAGCTAGAAACATGCTACAATGTCGTAGCTCTACCTTATCTCCTCTCCCCCAAAACTGTCTATCCGCTAAACTTGCAGCTTCTTCTGTAGCTGCGGGACCCTGCTCCAATAGTCCCCTAACACTTACTTGTGGCTCGTCCCCAAGCCACTACCAGCGGGCTTCTCCTGCTGTAGCTTCTCCTTGGCTTCCTATGAAGTCCGTTGAAACTTTCCCCAAAGTCCTACGACTTCATCCTGCATCATTGTGACACGCTCTTGTGCCGAGTCAAGCATGGCTTGACTAATACTGGAGTCCTCTGTTAACTCAATTTCATTTTTGGTGGCCGTGAACTCCCTAAATTTCTGCTTGACCATATCGACTATCTCTGTGATTTTCTCCTGATATGGTTGAAGCAGGTCATTGATGTGTATCTCCTGTGCTCTCAAGCGCTGCGCTTCCTACTGCAAGCGGTTCATCTCCTTCATCTTTCTCATATTCTGAAGAGCTGTTAAGCTCTTGATTTCTTCCTTTATTGCTTTTGTGGTATTCTCTATCTGATGAATACTTTACTGTATTCCTACTTTCTCGGGAGGCTCATCTAATTCCGACCATGCGCTCGTCGCATCAGTTAGTACTAACAGTGCATCGTCTATGCGAGATTGTATTTGTGCGGAAGTGATTCAGAATGCCTCTATTATGGCTTCCTTATCTGCCTGGGGGGTGCCTAGTGGTCAAGCCTCGAGCTCGACAATTTGCGCTTTGTGGTCTTCCTCCATCTTGGCCACTGTTTCTTCCATCCTAGTCACTGTTTCCTCCAGATCCTTTGCTCTGTCTGCAACTCTTCTTACCTTCTGTGGGAGAGGCAAGGAAAACTCAATGTTACATTGGGGTAACTCCAATGCAATACTCTGTAAGACTTGAGAGAGTTCCTGATCTCTTTCTTGATATGTTTTTAACTCATTTGCCTTTTTCTGATAGCTGGTGGCGAGTGCTGCATTCTGTTGCTTCAGCTGCATGTTCTGTTTATAAGTTGCGAGCTCTCTCCCTTTGAGCTCTGCGCTTAGCTGCTGCTGGATCATCTGTAACTGGTCAATGTGAAACTTTGCAAGTTTAACCTCGACAGGTTGCCTAAACTGTAGTGGTGCATCCATCATTGACACAGGGAACCGAATGCTCCCTGGTGGTATCAAAACTGTGTTTATGCGATCCGTTGCCAAGATTTCCTCACGGGAAATCGATCGTGTTGAGCTTTCTCTTGCGGTCACCCTTACCGGCAGAACCTGTGTCATAGCAGTCTTCTCACTAATTGCTTTTAGGTCCAAAAGCTACTTTTCTACTGCGCTCTGCATTTTTTCCTGCGATGTCTGCATCGCCTCAATGGAACCATTTGTTGGTTTGCTTGGGCAGACCTGGGTTTACTGTATTTAACCAACAACACCCCTAGCTCACTGGCCCTTTCGGCGACAGACCGCAGAGCAGCTTGAAGTCTCACCCGAAGTGATTATAATGGGTTGGCCAAGGACTCAAGTGTCTTGGACTAGGTTCTGTGGCAGCCTGGGTGTCTCGCAGCTCTTCTATCATGTGAGAGTTCTCTCTGTTTGTGGCGCGCAACTTCCTCTTACTTGCGATGACTCTAGTCCTTATCGCATCACCGCACCTCAGGCAACGCGTAACTCCTTCCTACACTAATTCTCAACCGCAGCGCACCACAGCTCCTCTGCTGGTGCCATATCGCCTCCTTGCAATATCCTACTGCTGTGGCTCAGCATACTCAGTGCTACTCATTCCGACTTATGGGACTCAATATACAAGGTTGCTTAACTCTGCGACTCTTAACTATCTGGGATGAAATGTAGATAAACTCTTACACAAAATACTTATGGACTTCAACTTGCATTTATCTTCTATAGTGCTGTAAACTGAATAACGCATACATACATTAAACTGTAAACAAGGCCCATGTGATAACTGATAGATGCAACAAATAAAAACAACACATAAATCAATCACATAACACACAATTTTAACATGGTTCACCTCCAGGATGGAAGTTACGTCCATAGAACTGTGTTTCTATTATAGCTCAGGGGAAGGTAAACACAGTTCTACTGCACCGCATATGAAGCTCGAGATCTTCTGGGTAACTCCGCACACAGCCTGGAGCCCTTCTCTCTTAGATCTCTTTCTACTCTATATTGCACCTCTTACAATATACTCTTCCCTCTCTGTCGATCCCTGCGGATCATTACATGCATGCTCTATGAGCCAGCTACTGGTTACAGTAAGATAACTACAGTTAATAATAGAACCAAAGCTCGGCTTCTACAACTGTCTAATAATCTATGAAACAACTAACAACTGAACGAACCCTTTTACAATACAAAATATATCCCTTTATAGGCGACTCAAAGGTCTCACCATTACAACACTCTGGGCCTATCCCAAAAGTAACCCAAAACCCTAATTAGTGACAGTTGGCATATCTATACTTGAGGTAGCCGCTTTCCGTCACACCACAACTCTTTGCAGTCTTCCATGCTTCCCGGCGCTGACCATGGGTACTGTGCACCGCTTCCCTGCTTCTGTCCTTCGTCTTCAATACCTCAGCCTCGTTGATCCTTTTCCTTTATGAGGGTAGCTGAGCCCTCCTATCTTCGTCGATGCCTTCAATGCAGTGGGTGAGCTCTCTCTTCTTGGCCTCTCAGGTACTGTCGTCTTCCTTGACTTTTCTATCCTAAAAGTCATGGTTTCCAGCTCTGCTCTGCAGCTAGAAACATGCTACGGTGTCGTAGCTCTACCTTATCTCCTCTCCGCCAAAACTATCTATCCGCTAAACTGGCAGCTTCTTCTGTAGCTGCAAGACCCTGCTCCAACAAAAGTACTCTAGAACAAAACACCTGAAGAAGTCTTCTTCGTTAAGAAACAAGAATTCAGCCATCTCAGAATATTTAGCTGTCTAGTGTACATACACATTCCAAAAGAAAAGAGGACAAAGTTATATCCTTGAGGAAAGAAGGGTATATTTGTGGGATACTCTAAAATCTTAAAGGCTTATAGAATATACTTCCCATGATTCAAGAAGATTGACATCAGTAGAGACATAACATTTTATGAAGACTCAGCTTACAACAAATCCAGAAAGAGACCTACTGAAGAACCTGAAGAAACAGAAGTACCTAGAATTCATGACACAACCATGAATGAAGAAATTCAAGAAGAAGATCGAGAAATAGAATAACCTCAAGAACTTGTAAATCCACCTCAGGAGAAGAATCCTCA
This sequence comes from Pseudotsuga menziesii, assembly GCA_001517045.1. Classification (NCBI taxonomy): domain Eukaryota; kingdom Viridiplantae; phylum Streptophyta; class Pinopsida; order Pinales; family Pinaceae; genus Pseudotsuga; species Pseudotsuga menziesii. The sequence continues at coordinate 197,588 of LPNX010734249.1, forward strand.
CAAGAGGAATACTAATTGGGTGTGAGAATCTATCCAAGGTGTAGAAAGATATGGGGCTCCAGAAGAAAATCACAGATAAAGGAAAAGAAATAGGTCCTGCTCCAGTTATGTAGCCTTATTTTGTGACTTCATCGATAAAGAACCTTCCAACTATGAAGAAGCGGCAAAAAGGAAAGAATGGAAGGATTCTATGATTGAAGAGTATCAATCGATCATGAAGAATGATGTATGGGATGTTTTCCCTAGACCAAAGGGGAAGTCTATTGTAACTTCCAAATGGATATACAAGATCAAGCATGCTGCAGACGGTAGCATAGAAAAATATAAAGCATAGAAAAATATAAAGTGTATGTGGAGCAGCCACTTATCTTTGAGACACATGACAAGGAGTCTCATGTGTGTAAGTTGAAGAAATCCCTATACGGTTTGAAACAAGCACCTAGGACATGGTACGATAGAATTGATGGCTTTCTATCCAGTTTGGGCTTTACCAAAAGTAAAGCAGATTCCAACCTTTACTACAAGGCTGAAGAAGGGAACCCAGTGATACTCCTACTATATGTAGATGACATGTTTGTAACAGGTGGAGATGTGTTGATTACTTATACAAAGAGGAAGCTTGCTATTGAGTTCAAAATGAAGGACTTGGGTATGATGCACTATTTTCCAGGCATGGAGGTGTGGCAGAATGCGGATGGAATATCCCTTGGACAAGGAAAGTATGCAATAGATATCCAAAAGAGGTTCAAGATGATGGACTGCAAAGCCATGATCACACCCATGGAATCAAATCTGAAGCTTCTAAGTGATGCTTCATCAAAGACGATTGATGCTACGATGTATCATCAGATGATTGGGTCCTTGACATACCTGACAAATACAAGACTAGATATTTTCTTTGCTGTGAACACCTTGAGCCAGTTCTTGACGGATACGAGACATGTTCACTTGATTGCTTCAAAGCATATTCTGAGGTACCTAAAGGGTACAGTTGATTATGGGCTCAAGTATAAGGCTGATCAGAAGACTAACCTGGAAGGTTATGTTGATTCATATTGGGTAGGAAGTGCTATCGATAGAAAGAGCACCTCAGGGTGTTTCTTCAGTATGGGATCAGGTGTGATCTCTTGGTTTAGCAGGAAGCAGTCTTGCGTGGCACTAAGTACAATTGAAGAAGAGTATGTCACAGCTTGTTCAGCTAGTTGTGAGGTAGTATGGCTGAGGAAGCTACTTTCTGATTTGTTTGATCTCTAGTTAGATGCTACTTGCATATATTACGACAACCAAATTTGTGTGAATTTTTCGGAGAACCCAGTGTTCCATGAAAATTTGAACCATATCGAGATCAAATATCACTATATTAGGGATATGGTGTGGACATGAATAGTGAATCTCTAATATGTTGTGATGGACAAACATATAGCTGATGTGTTGACCAAGCCATTGGCCAGAGTGAAGTTTGAGTACTTCAGGGAGAAGCTTTGTGTTCTCCAAATAGAGGTTACCTCCAAGGGGAAGTGATGAGTCTATGAGCCATTCTAACATGGTGAGAGGATTGGTTCCTTCCATGGTCAGATGTAAGTGCTGAGCCATTCTGAGGTGAATGTGAGATGTGTTCCCACATGATCAGATATAAGTGCTAAAGGCCATTCTATGGGAGAATGGAGGAACCTGGTCAGTTACCAAGAATACTCAGCCTAGAGCTAAGGGCCATTATGATATGACTATGTGATGTGTTCCCACATGATTAGATATAAGTGTAAGGCCATTCTGATATGACTGTGGGATGCATTCCCACATGATCAGATGTAAGTGTAGAGCCATTATGATGTGACTGTGGGATGTGTTCCCACATGATCAAATGTAAGTGCCGAGCTCTTCTTATATGTATGCTGGATTGGTTCCTCACATGGGAAGATGTAATTGTAGAGCCCTTCTGACATGTATGCTGGATTGGTTCCATGCATGTGCAGATGTAAGTGCAGATCCCTTTCAACATGTAGGTTGGATTGGTTCCTCACATGGTCGAATGTAAGTGCAGATCCCTTTCGACATGTAGGTTAGATTGGTTCCTTACATGGTTGAATGTAAGTGCAGATCCTTTCTGAGATGAAATATGGATTGGTTCTTCTCATGTTCAGATGTGAGTGCTGGTTATTTCTGACATAGATGACTGGATTGGTTCCTCTCATGGTTAGATGTGAGTGTTGGGTGTGCCTCTCTGACATGTATGTTGGATGTGTTCCTCGCATGGTCAGATGTAAGTACTGGGTGGGCCATTCTGAGTTAGGGTCAGATATAAGTGTTGAAGAAGACCTACATGGAGGCTAGCCCTACAACCAACATGAAAAAGGGCTAGATCTGTAGAACTTCCTATGCCAAGAATAATTGAGAGATAGCACCTGTGATGATGATCCAGCAGAGATGTTATATATCTAGAGATGAACAATATCCAGTGATGATCCAGATCCAGAGATGATCTAGAGCGAGTGATGATCCAGATATAATAATGAAGATGACTTGAAGATGAAGATGATGAGAACTTGACAATGATCTAGATGATAGAGAGAAGAAGACTTGTGCTGATAAATTATGTCGAGACAATACCTTCCTAGTTAAGAGGGAGTGTTGATGTAATTGTAACTTCAGAATGTATTCACTTGTATATTTTATGTATTGTACCCTGATGTTTATTCTGGGAAGTATCTATAATGTAATTGAGTCATGTCATACCCCAATGTTCCTATTGAGAGATTCAATAATGTAAACAAGTCATGTAAAATCATTGTGGGTAACCCTCCTTATTGATCAAGGGTTAAAGTCCCCGTAGTTGTGGGTTCCTAGGGTTATTAAACTCTCTTAGAGAAGTTAGCCCTAGTGAGTGATTGTCAAGTTGGAAATTAGTATAAATAGAGAGTGAGCCTCTCTATTTATCACACACTCACTCACACTCAGTTGTAGCACATAAATGAAAGAGAAGACGTTGCTGGGACAAGAGAGAGAGAGACTACTGCTATCGAGAAATCATCTTACTATTTTGGGGTTTTACTTTTGGTGTTGATTATATCTCTGAGGAAGTTGTGGGGTTTTCTCCTTTATGGTTTCCCAAAGGAAAATATTTGTTTCCATTGGCTCTTATGTTTCATTGTTGTGCTTGTTATTCTCTTAGTTAAATATCCTAAGATAATTCTATCTTGAATGATAAAAATATAACATTATGTTGATCAATGGGTAATATATTGATTTGATTATAGCAAGATAATCCATCCATAAAGGAGAATATGACACTTCCAACATAGTTGGAAATTTTTTGATCGATGGAGGGAGTAAGAAAGTTGTCTTTCAGACAAGCTTTGTTTAAATCCCTAAATTCAATACAAACCCTAATAGTGTCATGCTTCCTGGAAACAAGAAAAATATTGGATACCCATTATGTCAATGAAACAGGATAAATGAAACTAGATTTAAAAATATTTTCAACCTTATATTTTATCATTGCAGCTTTCCTAGGGTGGACTTGATGGAGTTTCTTCCTAACAATTTTTTACATCAGATAAGTCTTGATATCATGTATGACAATGTACAGAACAATCCCAGGAATTTCTTCGTAACTCAAAGAAAATACATCTCGAAATTCCTTGAAAAGTGGTAGGTAATCTTCAATTTCCATTGCTGAAAATGTTTGGCCTATATAAACATGTTCAACAACTACTGGTTTCATTGATATGTAGATGGGTATGGTTTGAGTAATGTTACACCGATTCCCTTGAGAATTAGCACCTTGTAATAATATAGATGTTTGAGGATGTTCGACAATATCATAACTGGTAAGAGACACAAAATCAGAATCCACCAAATTGGTATTAGGAAGAAAAGAGGATTTGTGGTGATGATCTTCCCATAAGGATTCATCCAAACTCATAATCTACATAATAGACTCGTTTGATGGAAAATTATGTAAGATATAATCAAGAGTCGGGAGAGGGGAATCTAGCCAATAGGGAAGATCGTAAGGATATGATGCTATTAAATTTTGATCATCAATGTAGGCATCCGAACTAGATTGAATGGAACGGTATAAGGCTTCATGAGGACCCAGAGAAGGTGTTTTGAAAATATATTTTCCTTTGGACATGCCCCCAGTATTAGATGATATGATTTTTACTATAGCAATTTATGTACTCGGAGGAGAAGTAGTAGATGGAAAGACCCCCATAAGGGATGAATATTTCAAAACTTTGACTCCTATAGATTGATAAAGAGGGGATTTTCCCAACATAGGAACATTATTACATGTGGTAACAATGATATCAGGCGAATAATAATCAAGTAGATCGATGATTGCAATATTTCCTTGGTGACAAAAATGGACAGTGCAAAATACTAACGAAGAAACTATCATCATAGCATAAAGCCAATTTGTCCCTAATAACAAGTTGCAATCCAATAGAGCATAGACCATTTCTGCCTAAATAGAAATGGTCTTGGCCCCCAGCTCGACAGATAGTGTCGGTAACAAACCATGAGGCTAGAAACCTTATTCGTCAAAGGATTTCAAAGTGGTTGGTGACTGATTGAGTTCAGGAGAACCGATGTCTCTCCAATAAAACATAAATAGAACTGAGGTCGAAGCTCCTTAATCCAATACAGTCCGATGAAATTTCCTACCAACCACCTTAGTCATGATTTGAAACATGAGTTGGTAGGATAACCTTGATTTGTAGTTCTCCACATTAAAAGTGATTATGCAGAAAAGAGATATAAGGCCCCTAGGGCCGACAACAAATTTTTATGATGTGTAGGAAAAATTTGGAGTACTTCCACTTTATAGATGGTGCAAGGTTCCTAAGCTAAATATTTGACAATGTTGTAGAATTGGGAAGCTCGAGCGTGAGGATTGAAAAATGCCTTTCAGATTGTACTCTTAGGAGGGCGCAAAATTGTGTTGAGACTAGGTTATCAATGGTAAGCAGGACATTAGAAGGAGGTGGGGGAGAAGGATTGGCGGAAGGAGTCTTCTCAGGAGAAGCACCTTCCTCTTTTTTCTTGGGAGGTTTATCATATGTTTGATTTTGTGTGGTCAACGCAATAGTTTTGGTGGACATCATTATGATTTCCTCTGTGGAGGGGGACTATGAAAAGATGTATGATCAATTAATTATTGTTGAGATGGGAAAGGGATAGTTATCACTGCTGGTGTAGGATTATTTTTCAAAAAAATGTTGATCTCTTCACATCTAGGACATTCCTTCATGAATTGATCATATCCACATAACAAGTAGGGGTACTTAGATTTCCATTTGGGTTTCGAATAATTCTCTAGAGTCATGGTATTTGGATTCTCCTACTTGTTTCCACAATTTTTAGATTTATATTTACCTTTTTTCTTATTACCATGTGTTTGCGAAGATTATATAGCATCATCACCTCAGCATAAATAGTAGGAGTGCAAGAGGTATAAGAAGAAAAAATCTATTTCTTTTAAGGTTTCTCTATGGATGGAGGTTGGATTGAACCTACAAAACCACCTACAAGAGTTTCAGCATGTGTTTTGGTAGGATTGGTGATGAGATGAGGAGCATTAGGGATCAAATCCTAAAATTCCCCACACTGAGAATAAACTAAGTCCAAATATTGAGATTGACTAATATATTTTTCTTTTGTAATAGCTCTGCCCATATCCATATCTCGGGAAATAGGAGGCAACAATCATTTGGTAAACCAATTAGCTAATAGTTGATCCAGAATAGGAGCTTTGATCAACCTTCGACGTCTCCTCCACTCATGAATGTGATCAGATATGTGAGTGGAATAAGTTTTTTGAAGAGAGGTCAAAAGATTGTACCAGTTTCATAACGGATTCATAGCTAGAAATGGGTAAGGAACATAGCTTCCAATGAATTAAAATCCATAAACAAATGTTGTGGAAGTTCAATATACCACTTAGTAGCCGTACGCGTCAAATTTATCTGGAAGAGACTCAAACAAATAGAATCATCCATGAAGGAGTTTAAAGAACACCATACATGGAAGGTTATGACATGGCTTTTTAGATATTCACCTTGTTATCCATCAAATTTCAGAATACTTAATGGTAATTTGAATGGAATTGTTGGAAAAAATGGTCATGGAGGATGGTATCATTAATCGATTTGGATAGGTCTGGCAAATCCAATGTAGCAAAAAATGGGAGTTGTCGATTAGGTTGCGGGTAATAATATTGATAATGTAAGTCTACCCTAGGGGGAGCATAGGTCAACAAAGGTTGGCCACGGTAACCTGCAAATTGTTGGTAATTTGGATTGTTTTTACCCATGAATGGTGGTTTTCCTTGGTTAAGTCCAACCTAGGGTCCGTAGATAGGTTGAGTCCATTAATTGGTAATGCCTCCGAGATAAGGGACATATAATGGATTATTGTATTGTTCCCCACTAAGGTATTGACTACCAATATTGGGTTGTTGAGGTGGGACCCAAGCAGATGTAGGTGGTTTCAAAGCAGGACTAATATGACCCTAACTAGCAGGACCACCAGATCCTACAACTGGAGGAGTGGGTTGTGAAACATTATGTAAAATAGGCACATAAGGTCCCCTAGCTGCATAGAATGTGGGGGGTAAAAAATGACTTCCAATATTCAACAAACCCATGGAAGGAATAGAATCACTTCCCAATGGAGAATTCAAAATTGGATTTCAAACAAACTATGACACTCTCGTGGGATTGTGAATCTAGTGATTGTTGAAGTAGGTGGATAATTCATTAGAATCAAACTAGAAGGGATATTTAAATATCTACCCAGAATATCATTGGGTAGTAGATAAGGAAAATATATTCTAGGGTTTGTATTTAGCTCCATAGAAGAAACATTCCCAACACTAGTAGAACCAAATTGGGAGACAACTTGTCCTAAGGAGGTTTTCCAAAATGAAGCATTTGGCCCAAATATGGAAAAAACCATATCATCAGGTTGGAATTGATTGAGCCTAGATCAAGCAAGAGTTTGCATGGAGAAAGATGGATCTTGAGAGGAGGTTTGTTCTATGTTACACATATTTCTCATCATCATCATATACTGAGAACCAAAAATCAGAACTTACCTCCAATCCCCAAGTTATGAAGTTGAATTTGGACTTGGATCAGTGATTTCATGGCTTTTTCCACCACCACACTTTCCTTGTGGAAAATGTGCATTACCCCAATGTCTAATGTTTGTTTTCAATGCACAAAAAGTGGTGCCACTGCCACCTATCTTTGTACAATGAGCGGTGTACTATGGGTACCGCTCTGTCTTAGTTGACAAAGACTGGTGCTCTCTTTTTGAAGCTAAAAAGAGAAGTGTCACAATGCTTCGCGAACCTTATCTTTGTAGAAACCTCATCCCTAGACTCCTGGACCACCTAGAATTGAGATCCCTCCTTTTAGGATCTCCCCTCCACCTCATCCACAATAATATCAACTATCCCTATCCTCCCATGGCTATAAATCATGGCTCATACCCCATGGATAAGGGGAGGAAAATTATGCTATAGAATAAAAAATATGGTCAAATATAGCCAAGGTGAGTGGGCACTAGGTGGACAAGTTTGAATCTTTGGAGGAAAGATATTACTTGAGAAGAGACTTCTCAACACTAAGGCTCTTGCTTGTAATATCTTTCTTTTATTCCATTAATGTAATGAAAGTTCATTTCCCATGAATCAAATTGTGTATTGATCACTTGTTTCATTGTTGAATTCCTTAGTCATCAACATAGGATTATAGATTGTACTTGGTACTTTGATCTCGTATGTACTTTGGTTGTGTTTCATGCAGGTGAACTATTGGAGATCTATCTTTCCAAAGGACTGGAACATCATATTGTATGACAGGTAAAATATTCCATTCCAACCATCTATCAATCTTATGGGAAGTGGTTCTCATTGTTATTACTCATTTGTTATAGCTTAGAGTATTTTGGGCTATGGAAATAGCTTCTGTCCACAGAAGGTGAGTATTTCCAATAACCCATATGGTGACTCTGTTGGGGAGAGTGTGTTTATAACTTTTGGTCTTTCTTAGTTCTTAGTTCTTTCCTTTTCTTCAACCTTCAATTTCTTCATTGATCAGATCTACTAATTGTTTAGTTATATTTGGTTTGATATTGATCATATCTGCTTAGATTTGTCCAAATATCCCTCATATTCTTTATTTCTCGGATGTTTATTATCATTTGATGGTAGTAAATTGAACATTAAAATTTTATTTTTTTCCTTGCGTCTTGTTTTGGAACTTGCAAGCACCACTGCACCTGGTTAGTGTACGAAGAGCGGGCACCACACTTTCTGTAGAGGACACAAGCGGTGCCACCACACACATCCAGTGGACAAATACTAGTGCCACCTATCTGTTCCTATTGGGAACATGTGTTATTGGAGCATTAACACTCTCTACTACACCTTGGTTTTAGTCCTAATGCATTTTTCAAGCTTGGCATTTTTATTTTCGATTTCTGAACTTGTTCTAGCTTGTTTCTGCTAGTTTCATCTGTGAATTAAATTCTAGAATTTGAATTAGGATTTGCCAGGTTAGATCTCCAAGAACTAGTTGAATTGGCCTATGAGCTTCTTGTTGAAGAATAATTCTGAAAAAGGAAGTGTAGATCCATATCTCTGAATTTTGTTTAATCAGATTGAAAGAAAGTAATTGTGCTTTTAATCTTCATTAGTTTGATTTGAGGTTGTTTTCATTCTTTGATTTTGGAAAATTGAGAGAAAGGTCTAATTCAAGCTTAGGGTTGAGTTGGTAGAGACTTAATGTTCTTTCAGACTCTCAAGTGTTTACTTTATGATTTCTTCTTAGGTGTTCTTTCTATCAAACAAAATGAAAAGTGTGTTGTGTGCATCTTAGTTTCATTTTTGAAGAATTTTGAAAAATATGGTGTGTTGAGTAGTCATCATAGTATTTATTTTGAAAAGAGATCTTGTCATTTTATTTCTAAATTTCTCGTTTTTGATGTCATAATTTTCTTTCAATAGGTTTGAAGATATTGTTCCATATTTTTTTACTTATGTTTTAGTCATTTTGGATAAGTAGGAACCGAACCTCTATCTCTTCCTTAAGTAGGGAATTTTGCGAAAAAACAAAGAAAAGTTTTGCATAAGCATTTTGCATGGTTTTAATTTTATGTACTCACCTCATGCATTCACCTAACCATAAAAGATAAAATCAAACGGTATACTTAGGTCAAAATTTTATAGAAAGGTGTGATAGGTTAGATGTGTGTTCTAACGTATTTAAGTGCAGGAACTGTCATTGTTTTCCTGTACTGCATCCCAGGGATTGTGTGGTTCTTCCACGTACCACGAGTATATAGAAAAGAATTTCACATACCCTTAAGGTATATAGAAAGATACTTCATGTACTCAATTGTATATCAGAAGGCCCCTTTTAAATGGTTGTGCATTAGAAAACACTACTACGGAGTGGATCTCCCACATACCTTGTGTATATAGGGAGACACTTTTACGGATCCTCAGACCATACGAGTATAGCCCTTTGACCATCCTATCACCGCAATACACATAGAACAACACTCAGGGAGATTACTATGCACGTGCCATCCAGGTAGTCGGGCGTTCAAGAAAGGGTACGGTCCTAATCCTCCTTTTTGTGTTTCACTGTTGGACCCTGCGGTATATCGCAAGTTGTGGTTGTTTGACAATCCTATGAGGATCCTGAATTTTTACCACTCCTATCACAAGTTATGATTTTGTTTTTAGCCTGAGTAAGGTTTTTTTGCTTGCTTAGGTAGATATTTTTCACTCTTAGATCAGTTTTATTTTTATAAACTAGTTGATTTCTGATGGAGGAGGTCCCTTCAGTTACAAGGATTATCATCAGAAAATACTTTGAATCCTCTAACTCAACCTACCATGGAAAGATTCATGGAGAACAATTCTGAGGTAGGTATTTCTTCCATGCCCGAACTGGAAGGAGTTCTAGTTGAAGAGGAAGTAGTTGAATCTCCTCTTCCCAATTATCCCCTGATGGATGTAGCGGGACCACCACTAGTGGAATAACCCTCCTCTTAGAGCACATACTTTGTCATCCCAAATCCTTCTAGATTTGGGCTCAATCAATTTCATCCTGATGAAATGGTGGCTCCTATATTTGGACCTGATACTCCATTTTGGGAAACTGCCTTTGGTCAAGATATCTCTCAATTTGGTACCACTACTACCTTGAATGTGTTAGCTATGGAATTGACCCCAAAATATAGAATACCCTTTCCATACCTTTTACCTAGTGATATTTTAGGTAGGTTATTGATTATTCCTTCTAGTGTTGTTCCAACCAATCCTCCATCTACACCTACGGTGTCTAGACTTGCCACTCCTCCAAGAGTTCCATGGTCAGTTCAAAATCCTTTGTTGAATTCACATATGGGAGGAGCTTCTATGCCTCCCATAGGTTTATTGAATGTTGGAATTCAATTTTTCCCTCCTACATCCCAAACAGATAGAGGATCTTATGTACATGTTCTACATATTGTTTCACGTCCTCCCCCTCCAATCTTTGGACATGGTGGTCATACTAGTCTTGGTCCTATTGGTCCTGCTTTCTAGCCTCCTACATTGGCTTGGGTCCCTCCTCAACAACCTAACATTGGTAATCAATACCTTAGCAAGGAACAATATAATAATCCCTTATATGTCCCTTATCCTGGAGGAGTTACCAATCAGTGGGCTTAACCTACTTATGAACCTCAAGTTGGAATTAACCAGATGAAACCAGCTTTTATGGGTGCAAATCCCCCCCAACATCAATAATTTGGTGGGTTTTATGGCCAACCTCACCAGAATTTTGGTCCTACCGGGGTAGCCTTACCTTATCAGTATTAGAACTACCCACAACCCAACTGAAAACTTCCATTTCTAGATACTTTGGATCTGCTTGACTTGTCCAAGTTAATACATGAACCCATTCAACAAGATCCATTTTGGCCTACCATATTGGTCAAACTTCCTTCAGACATTTCAAATTTTGATGACAATAAGGGAGAATATCCCAAAAATCATGTGATGACTTTCCATTTGTGGTGTCCGTCATCATCCCTTATGGATGATTCTATCCGATTGAGACTCTTCCAAAGAACATTGACTGACGTGACCACAAAATGGTATATCGAACTTCCACAACATTCGTTTGTGGATTTCAATTCTTTGGAAACAATGTTTTTTACTCACTTCTAGTTACTTATATGGTATGAAACTGGTACAAAGATTTTGACCTCTCTTTGGAAAAATACCTCTACTCACGTATCAGATCACATCCATGAGTGGAGGAGGCACCGAAGGTTAATCAAGGATCCTGTTCTAGATTAAATTTTGGCTGGCTGTTTCACCAATTCCTTGTTGCCTCCTATTTCCTGAGATGTGGCCATGGGTTGCATTGTCACAAAAGAGAAAGCTATCATTCGAGCCTAATATCTAGACTTAGTTTATTATTAGTCTGAAACTTTATACGATCTAATTCCTAATGATCCATGCCCCAACACGAACCCTAATAAGCCACCTGGAGAGATTCTTGTGGATGGTGTTGTTGGTATAATCCAACCTTCATCCGCAACTAAGCCTGCTAAACAATAGAGTGATGGGTGATTCCATGAAGGTGGGTAACACTTTTTGGCCAAATTTGGTGATGAAAACCTAATTTTTTACTCATGTGCTAGATAGAAGCCCTTGAAACGCATATATTCCATGTGAATTTCAACTTGCACTAAAAAAACAAATTGTAGAATATTATGTTGGCTTCCCAATGATTTTTTTTAAATATTCTGATATAATTTAATGTGTGAAATTTTGCATTTAATGAACTGTGTGACCTTAAAAATTTGAAGAAGTTAATAAGTGGCTCGTGTCCAACCCCAATAATTCAATCTTACATNGATTTCAGTATCATTTTATACATGTGTGTCCATCCCATCTTTTTTTTCACTGTTTTCAAAAATTGAAAAACCAAAGATACCCTTTTAAAGAGGACACGTCGATGTGTGGGCTGTACACTTTTAAGAAATTTTTGGATGTGTATATTTTACCCTGCAGATTTTTCTGTGAGTTGCTTCGAAGTTGTTGTCTTCTTTTCTAAGTGTAAGTTTTAGAACTAATTAAATAAACCCCATATGAATACCAAAACACATGCATGATATCTCAATGGATAGAGGATTCAAACTAATCTATCGGTATGAACTCCACTCAATTGTGTGCCATGAATGGCAGGGTTTACACCCCTAGAAGACACATAGAAACATTGATTTTCCTGTAAGAGGGATAAATCTTTGTTTTTCAAGCCCTTGATCGAGGTATGAAGCACAATCGAGCTAATCTTAAACACTCATAAAAAAAAAACTTTGTACATGACTACCAATATACTAGCATATTGTTTCGGGATATAATCTTTAGCTTATATATATATAATTTCCATGAGGACATTTTCGAAATGGGTTTCAAGGACCCATATAAGAGAGTTTAAAACAAAAAATAGACAGAAATAAATACCTCTACCTCATTAGGAAAAAAACTAGTGATAAGCATAAGTGTTCATTAAGTAATTGTTTTCACACATTTTGAATAAAAAGAAAAAGAAAAAGAAAAATTATACAAGAATAAACGGGAAATGAGAAATTATAATTTTTTCAAGATGTAAATGTAAAAATTAACAAAACAAACATTAGTAAAAGAATAAAAAAATAATGAAATAAAATATAAAAAAGAAGAAGAAGAAGGATACGTATTCGCAACATTGTAATAAAATTTAAAGGTTTAAATTTTTTTATTTTTCATATCTTAATAAATGATAAGAATATAAATGCATAAGAAGAAGAATTAAAGGAGAAATAATATAATACTCATAACCACAGTGAAATATACTAGTAATAAGGGAGGGTGTCCTTTGATTTTTAGATTTAGTTTTTTGAAACTATTAAAGAGGCATCAAAGTTTAGGGAACAAGAAAATTCTTTCCATAGTTCACCTAACATATAATTAGAACTCTCTCATTGTATACTATAAATGTGTACATAAACATAATTGACAATTATAACCTATTACCAATATGTTTTCTCTAGACATGAGTACGTTAAGAATATAGAAAATGGATAAGACTCATCAAAGAAACATGACATGCCAACTCTCTCCACTCATAAAAAAATGTTTTTTCGTATTGATAATAATATGTTGCGCCCCATACATGCGACCTTGCGACCCTTCTTATAACTAAATTTAATGAAGTTTAAATTTTTCCCGAACCAGAGATATTAACAAAAACATTGAACTCTACATTGAAAAGAGACATGGATTTAAACAATGATATAGATGGCATTGATTATGAATATTGTGTGCAGTGAACAAATGGACAAACTAATTTTTGTAGAAAAATGACCATGATGTAGATACAATAAACTCTTCAATGCATCCTAGCATGATAACTCAAAAATTTAACCAATAGTTGTGAAACCTTGATGGTGAAGCTAGGGATTCATTTTGGGGCTTTAACAATAATTTTAGAGTCCGTGAACTACATGCATTTAATTTTTTTTAATGCTTATATTCAAGTAGTATCATGGTGTGTTTTCATTAGAATTCAACATCTAGCTTGTTTATGTCATCAATGGTTGGTAATGAATTTCAATATCATTTGATTCCTATCAGCAATATATCAAATGTGTATACAATGTAGTACAGAAATGTAGTGAAATGTTTTAAATACTAAAAATAGTTTGCTCCTTCATATATAAATTTTAATTTTAAAAAACTACAATTATGTGATATGAATTTGAATTTACACTAATTTTTATCTTAATCGTCATGTTCTATTCTACCCTAGACTCTGATCTTTAAATATTTGGCTCGAGCATCTATACCATAGGTAGATCCTAGTCCTTAGAATCTAGGTCGAGTGGACAAAACTCGTCTAAGTTCAGCTCATCAACTCAATTGCATGCATCATTGTCATAGTTTTATTTTTGCATTGAACCAAGGCAAGCAATGATGCATGCAATTCAGTTGATGAACTGAACTTAGGTGAGTTGTGTCCACTCAAATTGGATTCTTAGGACTATGATCTACCTATGATATAGATATTCAAGACAGATATTTAAATCCCAGAGCCCAGGAAAGAATAAAACAGAAGGATTAAGATAAAAATTAGTGTTAAATTCAGAGTCATCACATAATTGTAGTTTTTTAAAATAAAAAATTGTATACGAAGGAGCAAAGTATTTTAGTACCTTTAAAGAGATGAAAATGTGAGCATGAAAAAAAATATGACCTCATTTCCTTGGGTTGTATCAATGTCCATTGTTTACTCTTCAAAATTGTTCTTGTGCCACACATTTGCAGTTAATCTTGCTATTAAATTATTGAATGACATTAGAATTTACATCAATATCACGTAACTAATTTTTTTGGCTTTTCATAATGCCAAGAGTGGAGGAAAATAAATAAAAGAAAAGGTTTTATGGCAAGTGTGAGATCCGAAAAACAAAAAGTATGGAAACTAAACATGATACTAATTCTCATTTCAATAAGAATTGAAAATGTTCAATGACATGAATTCAAATGGCGATTCAAAATACAAGGTGTCCAAGCATATTTTGGAAGACTTCATTAAATGAAACTTTACATGATGCATATGGAAATACAATGTCAAGATCAAGCTATCTGTTCGATCAAGGTCTCTAAAACCATTGATTGATATTTTACACGTGTTTTTAAATATCTCTATTGAATGTTTATGTGTGGTTATAGAGAAGCTCAATTGAGCTACCAGCTTAATCAATATTTTCAAAAATTTAACTAAAAACATCCTCAAGTGCCCATATTCATGTGTGCACACATGAATATGGAAACCCAAAAATGTCTTTAATCAAAGTTTTTAAAATCTCGTATTGTTCATGGGATCAAGGTCTTGAAATTCAAATAAAATCAAACATAGAATTATATGATAATAAAATTTAATAAAACATAATTTCGACTAGAAGAACGATATACTTGTGGGTAATAATACATACCTTGAAGAAAAAATGAGTAAAAGCATTACAACTTCCACTTCCTCTATATTTTATGAATAGATATTAGACGTAGAGTAATTGGTGTTATAGATGTGATTGATTGGAGTCATACATGTGATCAATCACATCTATAACCCAATTAATCTACAACCCATATCGACAAATGAATATAAATGACCATTTTCTATCCAAGAAACGAAGTGAATTAAATGATGGGTTTGTTTCCTATTTATAGGCTATCAAAAATGCTCTATCGAGGTCTTTTTAACCCTTGATTGAGCCTTTTTTAACCCTCGATCTAGGTTTGAAACCCTTGATCAAGGGTTTATCAAAATCTCGATCAAGGTTTTATCATGACCTTGATTGAGAATGTTATAAACCCTTGATCTAGGTGTTCAGACTTGGATCGAGGGTTTAATAAAAGCTCAATCGAGGTACATTTTTCCATTTTTTCCGAAATCGACTTGCCAAAAATTGTAACCCACCTCCATGGATGCACCCTGCTTCAACTACACCTTCTTCTACTCATACAGTTTCCACCGAGGTGAATGAAATTCAATCCTCATAGTCACCTGGTAATAAGAAGAAAGGAAAAGGTAAGAATAAGAAAACTAGAAACTAGCAGGAGAGCACCAAAACATCGACCCCAGAGAATGATGCAAAACTAAAATGAAATACCAAGTATCCTTTCTTACTATGTGGAGATGATCACTTCACAAAGGAGTCCCATTATCATGAAGATATTAATAAATTTTTGAAAAGTAACCCACACCAGCAGTTTGAACTAACCCCTTTCCATCCCAAGAACATATGATCGACCATATCTATTCACATGGTCCTTCATCCTCTACTGAATACATTTGTATGATGTTCAACGAAATAGTTTGCATTAACTAATAGAAGTCATACATATGACAAAGAACTTGATAAGAAATACGAGATTCCTTCTCCTGAGAAGACTCCTCCTGTCAACCCTTCTCCTCTACCTCCTTCTAATGGTCCTCTCACCATTGAAAAACCTAGTTTTGACACAATCTTGCATCCTCTAAAGAGTAAAATCCATAAAAATGTTTTCAATCCTAGTGCTCAAGTTTCCCAATTTTATAATGTTGTTGAATATTTAGCTCAAGCGCCCTATGCTATATCCACATTGGAAGTACTCCAAAACTGTCCTACACAGTGCAAGAATTTGTTGTCATCCCTAGGGGTTTCTGATCTTGAGAATTCCACCGTGATCACGTTCAATGTGGATAATTATAAATTGAAGCTATCCCATCAGCTTGCTTTCCAAATTTCTACTAGAGTGGTGGGTAGAAAGGTCCATCAGACCATTTTGCATGATGGAGATTCCACCTTTGTTTTTTCTATGTCTTGCTGGAGAGTCATTGATTCTCCTGACCTTAGTAAGTCACCAACCACCCTTAAGTATTTTGAAGGACGAGGTTTTCAACCCCATGGTTTACTACCGGAATTATCCATCGAGATGGGGGGGAAACCGTTTTTATCCTAGTAGAAGTTGTCGATGCTCCTCTTGATTACAACTTGTTTTTATGAAAGAGTTTTTTTATGTTATGACGGTCGTTGCATAGTTATTTTCTTACACACTCCAATTCCCACAGTAAGGAAAGATTGTAACCATATATTAGCTTGATTATTTCTCACCCGATATCACTGCTTCCATGAAAAATAATGTTCCTATGATAGGGAAGTCACGTCCCTCCTATCAGTGTATAGGAGTTGGATTATTGAAATATTTTTCACTCATGGGAGTTTTTCCATTTAGCATTTCCCCTCCTAGTACAAAACATTCCATGGTAAACATGATATCCTCCACAACTGGGGCCATGTTGAAAGAAAAAGAGATTTCTGAATCATATTCTCTGAGTCCACACGAAGCCTTGTGTGATTCCATTCAGCCTGTTTATGATTCTTACATAGATGACCATCATTTGGTAGCATCATATCCTTATCATCTTCCCTATTATCTAGATTCCCCTCTCCCGACTTTAGATTATCTCTCATAGACATTTCCATCAAATGAGTCTATTATGGAGATCATGAGTATGGATGAATCTTTATGGGAAGAACCTCATCATTGATCATTATTTCTTCCTGATGCCAATTCGGTATATTCATATTTTGTTTCTCTGATTAGTTCTGATATAGTCGATTCTCCACAAATGCATGCATTACTGTAAGGTGTTAATTTTGAAGGGAATTTATGCAACATAACCAAAATGATTCCCCTTGATATATCGATTATCCCAGGTGTTGTCGAACATATCCACATAGGCTAGAACTGATCAACAACGAAAATTGAGGAATACTGAGCTCTTTTTAAGGAATATTGTGATGTTTTTTCTTGGACTTATGAAGAAATTCCTGGGATTGATCCATCTATTTTCATACATGAGTTCAAGACATACCCGATGGCAAGAGCTGTTAGGAAAAAACTTCACCAGGTCCACCCAAGAAAAGTTGTAGCCATTAAAACCGAAGTTGAGAAGATTTCAAAAGTTGGTTTTATCTATCCCGTTCCTTTAACCAATTGAGTGTCTAATATTTTCCCTGTATCTAAGAAACAGGGAACTATTAGGGTTTGTATCAATTTTAGGGACCTGAAAAAATCTTGTCCAAAGGAAAACTTTCCTACCCCTCACATCGATCAGATCATCAATAATTGTGTTGGAAGTGTCATTTTTTTCTTTATGGATGGATTTTTTTGTCTATAATCATATTGAGATCTTTCTTGCTGACAAGCACAAAATGGCATTTATTTGTCCATGGGGAACCTTTTCTTATTGAAATCTACCTTTTGGATTGAAAAATGTTGGAGCTACCTTCCAACGAGCTATGTCGTATTCTTTTCATGATATAAAACACATAGTGGAACCATATCTGGATGACCTACCTGCTAATTCACAGCAGTAGGAAGACCATTTAGGGCATGTTAGACACATTTTCCTTCGATGTCATCATTACCATATTCGGATAAATCCACACAAGTGTGTTTTTTATGTTGAGAGTAGATGTTTATTTTTATTTTTTTTTCTAGGGATGGAATTAGAATTGATCCCTTAAATATTGTTTCTATTGTGGCCTTACCAGCTCCAACAGATATTACTAAACTCCAAAGTTTGCAAGGGAAGACAAACTTTCTTCGTTCTTTTGTATGCAATTGTTCAGAGAAAATGGATGGCTATATGCATATCTTGAAAAATAACACTCCCTTTGTATGGGATGATCGGGCTCAAAGAGATTTTGATAATTTAAAACATACTATAACAAACTCACCTGTGTTGCACCCCTCAAATTATTCAAAATATTCTCTTCTTTACATTGTCACCTCCACTACTACCATTAGCATGGTTTTAGTGCAGGAAGATCTGAATGACCAATAAAATATGATATATTACCTGAGTAAGAGTTTAATTGACTCTGAAACCCGTTACTCACATGTGGAGAAGCTATCCTTGGCTACAACTATCATTGTGAAACATTTCTGTCACTCCATCTTACTTTGCATGACTACTATGCTTGCATATCAAAACCCTATGTACTATATTATTACCCATCAGGTACTAGGGGAAAATATTCCCGTTGGATTTCCATCCTACAGGAATTTGACCTTGAATTTTCCAAGACCACTTCCAAGAAGTCTCTAGTCTTGGTGGAGTTGATGTGTAATATTCCCCGTGCTCTCATGGAAATTGAGCACAATGATTCATTTCTAAATGAATTATTGTTCCTGATAATAACGACTGACCCATGGTATGGATATTTGATCATATATCTCCAAAACCAAATTTTTCATCTCAATCTATCTTGTGATGATCGTCGATGCATTCATCACCATGCAAAGTACTACCTTATTCTTAATGACACCTTATACCGGGGTGGTATCGACTCTATCATTCAACGATGTCTTACTCATGATGAGGATGAACAATTCATGAATGACTGCCACTCTATATCATGTGGAGGTCATCTTTCTGGGATGGATATATCTTAGAAAATCCTTTGTATTGGGTATTTTGGCCCTTGATATTTGAATATTCTCATGAGGCAATTAAAAATGCCCACCCTATCAACTTTTCTATCCAAAAACGTGCACCCATCGTGCTTCGTTACACCCCGTCATTGTCCTTGTTCCTTTTTCCAAATGGGGGATTGAATTTATGCATTGTAATCCTACCTCAACCATGGGGCATGGTTACATCATTGTAGCCATGTATTATTTCACAAAATGGGATGAGGCAATTCCTACAAATGCATAGGAATTTAATCACATTATTTCCCTCTTATTATTTAATCACATCATAGATAGGTTTGGAGATAAACAAGCCATAGTAACTGATCATGGATTCCATTTCTGTAATTAGATGATGGCTGAGCTAAGTACCAAGTTTGGTTTTCATCATGAAAACTCAACCCCCTACTAACCACAACCTAATGGCCAGGTTCAAGCCATTAACAATGTAACATATCCAAATTTCGTAAATAAAAATAAAATAAAATGCAGGTATAACTGTAAATACATAAAGTAAAACATCGCATACCATTGATGAATTATATTTGGTACCTTTTCCATTAACATAATGACCTCCGTATGAAAACTTCATAATGTGACTTCTAGTTATAACGAATTATTATTTTCTTGTCATCAAAATCATGGAAGAACGACATGTCTACTTCACATCATTTACAATTATTATATTTGTTGGTTATGTTCTAAATGTTTGTTAATTATAACGAAGCTTAGGAGGATGCGTTGGTGGTCTTACTTAGCTTAGTAGCTAATGCATAAAACATTATTCCATGCAGGTGTTCTGTTGAGAGAGTCTCACCTTACTAGGGACACCTCCAACGGTGTTTAAGCCAAAACACAAAGGGGGGACCCTAACTAAACTTTGCATAAACAACCCAAACCTAAAAGAATATTAAGAGCTGAACTCCCAAGCTATACCAAACATAACGAAGGTATGAATGGAAGAGGTGATAACCATGGAGTTGGACTATGGAGTTTTGGGTTTTGTTTTGAAAATAAATCAACCACTATCGAATTCAATGGGGCCATGTGATGGCCTTACATCTTCCAGCTGGAGAGTAGCATTGTCACATTGTAAACCCTAAGGGTTTAACTCATCTCGATTTTTGTTTGTATGTTGTATTGTGTTGGATTTTTCACTGTGTAAGATTTGTGGCTCTTTGGCCCTTCAGCTCTCGTCATGGATTTTAGGTTCTTGGCATTGTAATGTAGGATCTTGGTGAAGCTCTGCACTGGAAGATTTGTGGCAAAGGTGTCGAGGCCTTCTTCAGCCTTCAGGCTCTTGGCCCTTTCCTTTTCTGTTCTACGACATAACTTTACTTGCTTATGAAAAAAAAATTCGGTTGGCTCTTTTGGCCAATCCATGAGTTCTCTTCTTGTCTGTGATACCTTCGTGATCATTAATGCAACCTTTGTGAAGATAAAGGATAAGTTCTTGTTGTTTTCCATAGAGTTCTAAAATATTTTACCACTAATTTTAAACTGGAATTTAACCTCGGTTTTCTCGTTCTTGCAGGATTTTTTTATCAGTTTTCTGCAAGGGTAAGGGCTGGTCTCTATGAAGAAAAGGGTCATTGCTCCTATAATACCTCTACCCAAAGTCCTTATTCATTTTAGTACGAAGATATGTGTCTTTTTGGCTCTATGGCTCTACGATTTCATGGAATGGTGTCTTATTTGTGCTTTCTTTTTGGTTGAACAACAAAAATGGTAACCCTCAGTGGTTTCGACCTACGGAATTTTTCAGTTAACTTTTATAATTGAAATTCCTTCAACCATGGAGTCTGAAGAGGACTGTTTGTAATAGTTTTAGTTTCTGTATGGATAAGATCTCTTCACAAAGTCTTGTATTGAATATCCATCTCTGTTGGGGTTTTATGAACCTACGACTTAAGTTTTCTTTGACTGTGAAAATGGTTTAACTTTTGGATATATATATTGTTTTGGTTCCATTATTACATCTCTATCATGACTATTCTTTTAAAAAGAAATGGGGTCGTGAGGCCACTGTATGTTTTTAAGCATGTGCTGCTGTGTTAGATATATATGGACTAGAAAACCATCATTGAGTGAACAATGAGTCTGTAAGGCTATTTATGGGAAGAAAATCAAATAGAGCAGTGTGCATGGTTATATGTTCTCCTTAATGGTTATATTATGATTATTTTAAATTAAGATTTGTGGTCATGAGGCCACTGTTTTTTGCACATTATGGTAGCTATGTCATCATTTACATTTTGATTGTTTATATATGTATAAATTTGATTTGAGCCATAATGCTTCAACATGTATAACGTTAATAGTTTACAATGTTTGACTATAATAAAAACCACTTACAGCCTGCAGCCGGTTTAAGACATTGGTTTGATTTTTAAGATCATTTGGTTGGATAAATTGTGTTTTATGAAAACCCGTGTGAAGATGTTTACTGTAATTTAGGTTACACTATAACCCTCAAAGGGCCTTTAGACTGTGAAAAGTTATAATTGTTAAGTGTACAGGGTTTGAACCGTTATTTTTAAATATTTAAGTATTGTTTCTTAATAGGGTTTTATAATATAATTATATAGTATATACAATAATGGAATGAGAAAGTAGTGAAGGTATTACTTCTAGAGGTTGGTCCGTCAATATTTACAGTTGAGAAACTCTGAAATTAGTTATTTAATATGTAACATTATATTTAAGTATTTATAACTATTATTTGGTAAAAACTCTTGTCGAGTTAGTAGGATGTTCTATAGGAGTTTTGAAATAGATTCTTAAAACCCTAGTTTATCTTGGGTGAAGGTTTAAACCTTTTTACAGTAATCATAAATTTGGTATTTATAATAAACCTTTAGTACAAATTTGTAATAGTAGAAACCTTTTAGGTGTAACTCTATTCCTTAATCTCAGATAGAAACTTGTAAGTTTTACTATTACATATATTGTACTATCCTAGATAAATCTATCAGCTAATAATAAGTAATAAGATTTACCTTGTTTTTAGCGGTGAATATAGTAATCTAAGAATGTATTGAGTTGAAAATGTCAAGAGAAAATAAGTACTATAAACTTATAAATTTTCAAATATGATATGTATTATGAACAAAGAATTATACTATAATCTACCATTTTCCATTAACTTTATGGAAGGGAAACATTGTAGCATTATTTGCAACAATACCCAGAACACAAGATATTCCTAACCTACTCACTTTAGTAATGATTACTTGGTTCATAGAAATCCATAATGTTCTTAAACCTATAATAAAAATATGAAGTAATTTTATAGCTAATAAAAAAAATAGTTTAGAACCTGGATAATTGCAGTAGGGGGACACACACCCAAAGGAGACCATTCCTTAAAGCAACCAAGATTACTTGCTTTAGGACCCCCGAGTCTATTCATTGAACCACTATGATGATTATGTTGTTTAACAACCCACACAAAAAATATCTGCAATGTAGCACTCAATAGCAGACTTAACTCTCATTTCATTTTAGCCATCACCTCGTTGAATTTCCTCAGTGTGCTTGAATTCTTAGTTAGCAGCAAGTCACAAGGCTCTATCACTTGGAATATAGTGTAATGAGCCTCCTTCTCAATTTGATGGTATTTATAATATTTCCTAGGTCCTTGGGTCAGTTTTTAAATTAAATGAGCCACCTTCTCAGTTCCTCCTCTTAGGGAATATGACCACAATTTTAGGGATTATGCTTCCTGCAACAGATATAAAGTGAAATGATAGTACTGACAGTTGTCATTAATCCTTCTACGACTGATCATTCCTCCTAGTGGGTCAGTGAACACTATTTCAAGAGTCTCCTTTGGATAGGTGTCTCTCCATTTAATTGTTTAAAAAAATAAATATTTAATTATAGTCATCCTTGACCAACTAGGTCATAAAGACTTTGCAATAACTTTTAGCATAATGTTTTCTCAAATAAAAGAAATATTTATTTTTGATTTCTAGGAAGGTTACAAACCCCTCCCCTTAAGTTCAACATCGTCCTCGGTGTTGCTTAATTTTATTTTGATTCTTCTTAGAACAGAGCTGGATATGCCTCCCGCATATGACTCTCCAATTCCTAGGTTGCTTCATCTGGACTGAGGTGCTTCCATTGCACCTTTAAATATTCAATGGTGATATTCTGGAGAAAAAATTCCCTCCTATCGAGAATATAGTCTGGTTCCACCTAAAAATATCCTTCAGGTTCTACCTGAATAACATTCTCATTGATCACATGAGTAGAATCGTGCACATACTTTTTCAATATGGAAATATGAAATACATTATGTATTCTAAGATTAGGTGGAAAAGCTAACTGATATTCCACTAGTCCAACTCTTTCCAATATTTCAAATGGTCCACAATGCTTGGGTGCTAATTTATCACAACTCCCCAACTTAAATGAGCTCTTTCTGGGTTTTACCTTGAGAAATACATGCTCACCTACTTGGAATTATTTCTGAGTTCTTTTAAGGTCTACATGACTCTTTTTTTTGTCTTGTGTAGTTTTCATATTGCTTTGTACCTGTTTCACTGTTAGTTCCAGTTCTTTTAACAAGTCAGGTCCTAACATCAACCTGTCAACCGGATTACTCCATGAAATGGGAGTATTGCATTTACTACCATACAATATTTCAAAACAACCAAGTTTAGCTGAAGCTTGATAATGATTATTATACGCAAATTCAACTAAGTGCAAATAATCTTCCCATTTCTTGGGATAGTCTCTAACATACATTTGTAACTTGTCTTTTAGATTTTGATTGACTCTTTCTGTTTGTCCATCCATTTGTGGATGATAAGAAGTACTGAAATTATATTTAGTATCTAGTCCTTCAAACAATGACTTCCAAAAATTACCAATAAAATTAGGATCTCTGTCAGAAATTATTACCTTTGGAGTTTTGTGCAATAGAAGAATTTCCTTCATAAATATGTCAACAATGTTAGCATCCTTATGAGTTGTTTTAATAGGAATAAAATGTTTTTCCTTGCTGATTTTTTCTACCACTACCATTATAGAAACATTTTGTTTCTGATTTTTAGGAAATCTAGTTATAAAATCAAGACTGATAACTTTCCATTTCCAATTTGGAATTTGCTGTGGTTGAAAAATACCTGATGAGTGTTGATGCTCAGCTTTAACTTGCTTACATTCTATACACCTAGCTATGTATTCAGCAACTTCATTCTTCATATTAGGACAAAATACTATTTTCTTAACATTGTTATCATCTTTTGATACCCCGGATGTCCAGATTAAGGACTTTTATGTACCTCATTTAAAATCAGAGATTTAATTTATGGTGTGTTAGGTACATAAAGTCTATTTTTATACAGCATTAATCCTTTTTTATTTAAACTGTAATCTATTTTTACATTTTCAGATTCATTATCATTTAATTTTTCTCTTAGGTTTTGGTATCCCTTGTCCAATTTTATCCCTTCTTCCAATTTATCATCTAATTATATTTTGTAACTACTAATGGAAGCTATAAAATCCATTCTTGCATTTCTTCTTAAGGCATCAACCACTTTGGTTTCCTTCCCTTTGATGTGTTTGATATTGAAATCATAATATCTAAGGAAATATAACCATCTAACTTGCCTTGCATTCATATTTTGTTGATCAAACAAATATTTCAAGCTTATGTTATCAGACATTAATAGAAATATTTTACCGATTAGATGATGCTGCCAAATTTCCAGGACATGAATTATGGCAACCAACTCTAAATCATATGTTGCATAATTATTTTAATGTGTTTTTAGCTTTTGTTATTCATAAGCGATTACGTGACCTTCTTGTGTTAGTTATCCACCCAAAAATTCATTGCATGCATCAGTGAACGCAACAAAATACTTGTTTGGATATGTTATTTTTAATATACGTACAATAGTTAACAATTCTTTTAATTTATTAAAACTTTGTTCACGCTTTTGATCCCATACGAATCATTTTCCCTTTTTCTTCAAAGATGTTATGGGATTCGCGATCTTCGAGAACCCTTCTATGAATTTCTGGTAATAACCAGTAATTACCATGAATGATCGAACATTGAACATCTGTTACATATTTGGGAAGAGGCTATTTGTTGTAATCCTACAGATCACATAAGGTTACCAATAATACATATAACAATATACACAGATGCAAGAGACAAGAACTGATGACAAGAACAGATTATATTATTCTCAATAGATCATACAAAGCCAAGAACTGAACTGTACTCTTGTGTGGCTCAACAGCCTAATATACAGGTTACAAACAGTTACAATAACTACCTGTCGGTTCACCGAACCGACACGACTATTAGTTAACAGACTAACTACTGTGTTTACTCGGCCGACCGACGTAGTCGGTCCCTCGACTTAGTCGGCTGATCGACTAAGTCGGTCTTCGTTCAAGTCGACTTATGTCGACTTGCTCCTTCTACATCTCCCCCACAAACAAAACATTTCTTCGTCCCGAAGAAAGAGGGGGGTAAACACAAAATAGATTAGTATGCCCAGAATTAGATCGGCAAGAGAGAAACTGCTATTGAGGTGGGCTGTGCAACCGAATAGTTGGTCTTCTTTGTACACAGACTTCGACTATGGCTGGTGCTGTGATGGCAAGCTGATGTTGAAAATCCGTCCATGTCTGCAGGGCTTTCTGAATGTCGGATTTTATCTTATCTGAGTCTATTGATATTTCTTCTTTGGATATCATGTGACCTAGATACTATATTTTATCTTTGAAGAATTCACATTTACTGAATTTAGCATACATCTTATGTTCTCTTAGAACCTGTAGTATTATCTGCAAGTGTTCATCATGTTCTTCTTTTGTTTTCGAATAAATTAATATGTCATCTATGAAGACGACTACAAATTTATCTAATTATTTACTTAAGGAACTGTTCATTAAACACATAAAAGTTGCTGGAGCATTTGTTATCCCAAAGGGAATAACTACAAACTTATAGTACCTGTATTGGGTTCTGAAAGCAGTTTTAAAAATATCTTTGTCTTTAATTCTAACTTCATGATGTCTAGATCTCAAGTATATATTTAAAAATACCGTCGCTCTGCATATCTAATCACACAAATCATCGATGCGTGTCATTGGATATCTGTTTTTAACTATCATTTTTTTCCGTTGACAGTTGTCTATACATAAACGTAATGTACCATCTTTCTTTTTAACGAATAAGACAGGTGCTCCATAAGGGGATGCACTTGGTCTTATGTAATTCTTGTCTGTCAGTTCTTGTAGTTGTAGGATTAATTTGTTAAGTTCTAATATGTCCATTCGATAAGGAACAATTGAAATAGGTACAAATCCTGGTACTAACTCAATAGTAAAATCCAAATCTCTCTTTGGAGGTAATCCTGGAAATTCTTCTGATAAAACATATGAGAAATATTTTAATATTGGAATATCATCGAAGTTAAGCTTATCTTCTTTATCCATGTGTTAGTTATTATTATATGTACAAAAAAACTTTACAGCGTTTCCTTACAACCTTTTTCATTTCCAAGGCTGATATTTGTCTAACATAAATTTTATTGGGTATCCCTTTGACTGTCATTCTTTCTCCTTTATCTTATAAACAAGTAAAAGTTTTATCAAAACAATTTAGGATTACTTGTTTTTTTTTCCATCCAGTCCATACCTATTAAAACATCATAATACCCTAACAGTAATATGTTTAACTTTACTTGAGTTTTGAACTGACTCTTATAGTTTTCAACATAATTAACTACTTTTATTTATTTTGGTTCATGTAGCTAGTTGAACCAACCAAGACATTTCAAACTTTTTCAAAAGTAAACTACACTTTTCTGCTATGCTAGGTGACACATATATTAAACTAGCACCCGGATCAATCAAAATAGAAACATGATGGTTTTGTATCATAGCTTGTACTTCCACCATGGAGGTTTGATGATTAGCCTTCCGATTCTCCAAGAATGCATTAATTATGGGAATTTCATTTGCTACGTCACCAACTATTTATTCCTCTTGAATAGTATGTACATTTCTGTAGTTTCTCCTTCTGTTTGGACAGTCCTTTGCATAGTGAGGTCCCTAACATTCCTAGCACTTTACAGTTTCTTTTTGTTCATTGTTTTTAACATAATTTTTAGGCATGTCTCTGCCTTTTGGTGTTGTAATGCTTTGTTGTGTTTTACCTTTAAAATATGTTCCATGAAAATTATTCTTAGAAAATTTTCAAGAATTATTTCCAAAGCTTTTATTAGGCTTAAAACCTTTTGTTTTCTAATCAAAGTTAGTTGTTCTCTTATTCTTCTAGTTAGGTATGCTTTCTTTCTTTTTACTTTGTTCGTAAGTGAATTTTTATTTTCTCATTTCCTCTTCAAGAGTCTTTGGATTATCAAATTCATTTCTATCCTTGAAACTAGTAGGAAAATAGCTTAGAAACCTCTATATCTTAGGATTTTGATCAATTATGTACGGTACATATCTTGATAAACTTAGGAGTTTACTACTTAACTCTTTCATTGACATTGAACCTAGTTTAAGATCATAAAACTATTTAGCTTTTTCTTCATAATACTGTTCAGATAAGAATGTCTTTTTGAATTATTTTTTAAATACTCTTCAAGTTACATATTTTTCTTTAAGATTTTTAACTCTTTTTATGTCCTGCCACCAGATGTCAGCATTTCCGGTTAGGTTGTAGATAGCCATCCAGTATTTCAGTCTACCGGAGTAGTTATAAATACGAAATTACTTTTTCTTATCTGATGACCAAGCCTCAAATTCTTCACCCTTTTCCACTTCCCCATTAAAAATGGGATGTTTATCTCTTTAAATTCTCCTAGGATCTATTCATAAGGTTTATACTTCATCTTTTTAGGACCACTTTCGCTTTCACTATGTTCACTAGTGTATTTATACTTTTCTTTGTGCGACCTTACTTTAAATCCTGAAGAAGATTTACGTTCACTATCATAAGATTTTAATTTCTTACCCTTGCATTTGTATGATACTCATCCAGAATCCGTTTTATACTCATTTCTTCTATATTTTCCTCCATTGTGTATTTTGTCTAGTAATATATGATTTAGTTCCTCTCGAGCTCTTAAAATTCTTTCGTTGTCTTTTTTGACAGTTTGTAACTCAACTTTTAAATATTTTACTGTTTGAAGTAGTTCTGAGGGTTGATTATTTAATTCCACATAAATGTTATATGTATTATTGTTATGGGATCCATCTTCATCAAATGCTTCAACTCCTTCCATTTCCTGTAAAATACAATTTTATATTTTTGTACAGATATAGTTTTAAAACATGTTTAGTATATTTTGTTTCATGTTTGCATGTGAGTGAGCCAATATGTAGGCCTAGTGTTTGGAAATATTGCTATGATACCACATGTAACATCTCCAAATTTAACAAATAAATTTATTTTTTTTAAATGCGGGTCTAACTGTAAATACATAAAGTAAAACAATGCATACTAGTCTTGAATTATACTTGGTACCTTATCCATTAACATAATGACCTTCGTATGAAAACTTTGTAATGTGAATTTTTTGAGGCTTGGAAATTCACAGGCAAGAACAGTAAGGGATTCTCCCCAATCAACGTTCCCAACTAGCCCGTGACTGTTTGGTGTAGGGAATCCATCTGGTTTGCGGTCCGGCTACCGTAGGTCAAGCAACAAAAAATAAGGGTTCTACCGATTGCGGCCCGGTCCACCGTGTATGTTTTTGTATTTTTTGACTTAATGTATGATATGCACGTGCCTAATTAACAATGTTGGGTGATAAATATGCAAAGAGTAATCACAATGTGATGCGCAATTTCTTACCTCTCGTCTTAGCACTCACAAGCATCTAAATCATACAAACAGCAATAAAGTGAAACTAGCTAAGCTATCTCTAGAGAGCTGGATATTAATTCATGAGTAATGCACTACTGTCCATATGTTATGGCAAATCCCAGATAGCTGTTCTTCTAACCAAACATATAAACATGAATAAAAGTATACATGATAAGATAGCTCATCAACAGTTAAGACTCTCATTACTCATAGTGGAAAAAATCATAAAGAAAACTAAAGAACATTCAGATAAGAACATAGGTTCAGGAATTTAGAATGCTCTCATAGTTAATGAAACACAGTTGAAAACAAAATAGTTCCCATTCAACCTCGCTCATTTAAATGCATTGATATGTTCCACATAGCACTTTCTCCAACAGGCAAAAGTTGCAATTTATGGTTGTAAAATGAAATAGTTCCTCTTACAAGCATTAGTTTACAAGTTTTTTAGGGGAAAAATCCCCTCTCAGTTCTATCTTTCATATATTTAAACTAAAACCACAGACCACTTGGGTTGCCCCCAAATGTGTGACCTTTCGGTCCCTCAAACGTTTCATATTCCCATTTTATTTTTTGTACGCATTCACGACCTAATTAGTAACTAATAGATATTTCAAATCTGTGCCTTTGTCGCTATTCATTTTGTCTTTTCCTTCGTCTGCCCTTCTTGTGATCCTGCTGGCTATGGTTCGACCTTTTCCAAAACTGCCCAGCTATGCCTTCGCACCGCGGTAGTCTGAAAAGTCCCTTGGGTCTACCTGCGATTAATCAAAGTGTATCATTCATTGGGATTACATTCTAAAAACAAAATGTCAAATTATATCAACCACCACAGCTGATCAACAAGAAATGCCATGTACTGCATTACGGCCATGAGGACCTTCACAAGTGCCGACACCACTATTTCGTTCATCTATGGGTTTGAGAGAAAAATACCAATGATGGAAACGAAAACTCATCGGCGGCTTAGAAAGCTAACATCGGTAGGGTAGACCCATTCACAGCTGCAATAGTGGATCTTAACAGGCGACAGATATTGCGAAAACACTTAAGCACATCGGAGTCGGAAGAGCTAAGACCTAAGTTGTGGGCGGGAAAAAAATTCCAATCGGAACTCGGAAAGACATCGACTTCAGGTGTTTAGTTGCTTTGGGAGCTGCAACGGTGGAAGAGAAAAGACTTCAGACATACGACTAAAAGACTGACACACATCGACAGGCGGAGCGATTTATATTTCAGGTGCTTAGTTACTTTGGGAGCCGCAACGGCGGAAGACGAACAGACAGCAACCTCCGATCAAATAAAAATTCTAAGTGTTTTGAAAACTTAGGAATTTAGCAACGGACAAACTGCTTCACCTCTGAGACAACGGTTTTAAAAAAGAGCAAAAGGTCCGATTCATCTTTGAGTAGCAAATAAAACTCCAAATTAGAGACCCACAACAATTTTCAAACACAAGCAACTTTCGAAAATAGGATGAGAGTTAATCTTCAACAAATCGTTCAAAATTAAAGCATGACCAGAAAGTTCAAGGATCCAAACGATTCAGAGCAACACTATATCATGAGGAGGGGACCAAAATTTGAAAAAAATTGGAGAGGACAGTTGCTGTTACAACAATTGGTGATTACCTAGTGAACCTAGATCTCTGGATGATTCTTCCTTGAGTGTCACACTGTTTAACAACGAACGAACTTATTGAATTCTTCCAGCTATCTAGATTTTTCAAATGGCAGATGTATGTACCTTTAATCATTGATGACTGTCCAATTTGGGAGAGTGGAAACCAAGATTTTCGAGTCTGGATAACTCTGTTGAGGCCGAAAGATGAGTTTCATTGTTAATTTTGTCTTTAGGAAGTGGGAATCTTGGACACCACAGGATTTTAGCATGTGGTAAATAGGAATATTCATTTGTTCCTCATTCCCATGCCATTTTAGCACTTTTGTGCTTTTGGATTTTTTGTCCGTTTCATATGAGTCCTCCTGCATGCCTTTCTTTCTGAATTTTAATTCAGGCTCCTCTATCCCAAGTGTCCTTTTGTGTGAGAGGCGTATTCACGTTTCAGCTCATGGACGGAGAGGAGATTTCGGTGATTTAGTACTTATAATTTCAACATTTGTTTTGATGTATAATGATTTCATAGGATTTTTTTACTCTTATCTACCTTTTGGCGTTCATTTCTTGGCATGGGATCATTTGTATTTAATATACTGTTTACCTTACTGCTTTCCATGGGCCCTTGACTGTCACCCCCTAGGACTTTTTAAATGTGACATGGATGGAGCCTCAAAATAGCATTCCAGACCCTCTGATTCTGGTTTATTTTACAGGGGTTAAGCAGGACTTCAACGCATACATAGCTATTTGAGAAAACTACTAAACTGGAAGAAGTTCTTTTTTAGACAAAAAGCAACACACAGTATTATACCCAAGAATGTTAATCATTCCCAAATTTTTTGATGTTCTCCATGCAACCGCGGGTTTATTTCCTTCATTGAAATCAATGAAAAACTTAAACTAAAACAAAACTAAAAACATGAATCAAAAGGACTACCAATCCAGATTATTTATATACAAGATAGAAGAACACAAACAAAACTCAGGAAAAATAAGGTTTGAGAGCTAAACCATTTACTGGTAAATTCTCTTCCCACCCTTGTAGATTTTGCAACTTATAAGTGGAAGGGCCAAGATTTTCCGCAATATGAAAAGGACCTACCCACAACTGCTGGAATTTCGTGTGTTTTCCCTTCTCATCATGGGGGTGGTCCCACTTGAGGACCAAATCTCCCACTTCAAAGTCCTTTGTTCCTGCCTTGTGCTTGTCGAACCATCTCTTTATTACTTCTTGTTGTTGTTTAAAGCGCTCTCTGGCCTTAGATCTAGCCTCTTTTTCTTTTAGAAGATTATATATTCTCATTTGTAAGACTTCATTCTCCAACCCTCTAGAGTCTTGAGCTATTATGGAGGAGGGTAGCATGATATTGGGGGGAAGAATGGCTTCTTTACCATACACAAGGGTATACGGTGACACTCCTACCGAAGACTTGGGGGTGACTCTATCACCCCAAAGGGAATTTGGTAGCGCTGAGTGCCAACTCCTCTGGTTTTCTATCACAATCTTCTTTAAAATTATAATCAGATTTTTGTTAGTAGATTCAGCCAGGCCATTTCCTTGTGGATAATAATTTGCAGAGTAATGCAACTTTATTCCTTTCTCATGAGCAAAAGCAGTTAATTTAATCGACGAAAAGTAAGTAGAATTATCAAATACTAAAGAAACTGGAACTCCAAACCTGGTCATAATGTGGTCCTGCAGGAAGTTGATGACCGCATCTTCATTTATTTTGCGCAGCGTGATGGCTTCGACCCAGCAAGTGAAGTAATCGGTTGCGGTCAGAATGTACTTATGTTGTAGGGAAGAGTTCGGCTTTATCTCCCCAATAATATCCAACCCCCATTGTTCGAATGGCTTCGTGATCATCATAGGCTTCAATGGTGTGGCTGCTTTATATTGCCTTCCACTACACCTTTGAAAAATATTACACTTCCGGACATGGGTGTGTGCATCCTTGAAAAGCGTGGGCCAATAGTAACCGGATCTGAGAATTTTGTGAGCTGTAGTATCTCCTGAAAAATGTCCCCCAGCAGGCCCATCATGCAAATCAGTCATTACCCTCTTTGCATCTTCTTTCTCTAGGCACCTAAGAAGGACTCCATCGTAGTTTTTTCTGAATAATATTCCTTCAACAATCTGATAGGAGGCTGATTTGAGACGCAGTGCTCTTCTTTGCATAGAATTCCAATGTTCTGGAAACAACCCTGCCTGTAGGTAATGTACGAGGTCTCTATACCAAGATTCGGGAGCTGTAAACAAAGGACATACATCCATCAAATGTAATTCAGCCTCATCTTCCCAGGCATGTTCTTCATTGTTCCAATTTTTAGTCATTAGTTTGCACAACCCTTTCCCTTTAACTATAGAAGCTTGTTTGAAATCAAGGTCATACTCTTGAAGAGCTGTTACCCAATTGCCCCTTCTTTCTCCTAACTCCTTCTGTACAAAAAGGGACCTTACAGCTGGGTATGGGACAATCACCTTGGTACGATTTTTTAATATGTAGGGCCTAAATTGTTTCACTGCTTTGAATACTGCATAAGCTTGTTTATCAATAGTTGGGTAATTTAATTCAGCCCCTTGTAGACTAGTGCTCATGAAAGATATTGGGAATTCATCCCCCCCATCTTCCTTTTGAGTAAGCACAGCTGCCAGTGAATCATCGGATGCAAAGGTATACAGAATAAAATCTTTATCAAAATCTGGGCTTTTTAGGGAGGGTGCATGTGCAACAGCGGTTTTAATTTTGCTAAATACATTCTTCTCAATCTTAGTCCATTTGAATTATGCACTTTGCTTCACCATTTGCTGCAGAGGTTTGACAATCTGAGCAAAGTCAGGCACAAATATTTGCATGAAGTTTATCGTTCCCATAAATGATTGCATCCCTTTTTTATTATGGGGAAAGGGAATCTGTTCAATTTCTTTGATCCTTTCCGGATCTATAAATATTCCCTTCTTTGAAACTACGTGACCCAGCAACTTACCCTCCATGACAGCGAACACACACTTCTTGGGATTGAGTGAGATGCCATATTTCCGACAGCATTCAAAAATCTGCCTTAGATGGAACGCGTGTTCTTCTCTCCTCTTTGAGAATATCATAATATCATTGAGGTATATCACAACACTACGGCTAATCAAACCATGGAAGGCTATGTCCATAGCCCTCTGAAACGTAACTCCAGCATTTATAATCCCAAAGGGCATTCTTCGATAAGCGAAGGTTCCCCATTTGGTCCGGAATGTTGTCTTCAGTCTATCTTCTTCGACTACTAATACTTGATTATAGCCTGAGAAACCGTCTAACAAAGAAAACAGTTCAGAACCTGAGACCATTTGTAGCAGTTGCTCCATGGGTGGCACAGGATAGTTATCTTTATCTGAAGCGCGGTTTAAATTCCTAAAATCCACGCATAGCCTGATTTCTCTAGAATTTTTTCTCACTGGCACCAGATTTGAGACCCATTCAGAGTGTCTGACCTTAAAAAGGATTCTAGCATCCAATAATTTCTTAACTTCACTCTGGATCAGAGGTTCCAATTTGGGGTGCATTTTCCTTAAAGGTTGCTAATAAGGTTTGACACCAGCTTTGATTGGGATAACATGCTGGATGATACTGGTGTCATATGTCTTCAAATCTTTGTATGTCAAGGAGAACACATCTTTATATTGATTAAAAAGACTGATGAACTTATCTCTTTCTGCTGGTGAACAACATTTGCCAAGATTCACATATTTAGGATTTGTCTCAGTCCCTAAATTTATCAGCTCGAACTGTAGAGATGAGCTGTGAGTTTTCACATTTGCTGGTCTTCTGAACTTTTCATTTAATTCGAACATTCTTTCTAAGGTTCTGACTCCTTTAGGGATGAAATTATCATACTTCAGCTCGGCTTGATGCTCTTCATCATCTATAATCGCTCCTTTAAATACTTCATCATTTGTTAAGCATTCTATAATCTGCTGATCGTCGTCGAACACTCATAAGTTGGTAATCATATCAGGGACCGAGGCCCTATAAAGAAATTCAACGAAGCATCGATTATTAGTGGGCACCTGCCTAGAAGCTGATGTGGCTAACAAGTCAGTCACTGCATTTTTAAGTCTTGGAATTGAACTAATATTAAATGCGTTAAAACATTTGAGTAGGTCCCATACCTCATTTTGATAAGCCTTTAAGTGAGGAGAAACACAATGTATTTGATTCTGGATCTATTTAACAATTATTTTAGAATCTCCAAAAACTTTTAGATTACTTACCTTTAATTCGATTGCTTTCCTTAAACCCTGCACCAGCGCTTCATACTCAGCCATGTTATTTGTACATTCAAACTCTAATCTACATGAAAGAAAATGTTTATTATTCTTTGGGTTGATCAGGACACAGCCGGCCCCTAACCCTTCTAACATATTAGAGCCATCAAAAAACAATATCCAAAAATTGCTAACTATTGCATGAGAATCTACTCCTACTGCTAAGTCTACTATTTTACAGTCGATTTCATCAGCCTGTGAGAATCGAAGGAGATCAGGCTGGGTGTCTGACATGTTGTTGGATTCTTATGCTTGTTAATTTCCTGGTTCCAACTTAATAAAATAATTTCCCAACATAGAATCCACTAGTTCATTCTTTTCCTCAAGTTGAGTAACATTGTATTTCATGTGAGGTTCCCTCAAAATTTTAATTTGGTTCGGGCTTCCTTTATATGGCAGCCACATATGCGACCAATCTGAGGAAAAATATCCATTTAGTTTTGCTGAACAGTCTCTAATAAGGACAATCCCATAAGCATCTGGTATATCGGCCACCGCGATATCAATGACTTGGCACACTTTATCATTTGACGACAGGCGGACTAGGACATCTTCCATTTCACCAATTACCTTTACATCCGTCCTGTCCAACTAAACAACCCTCCACGTGGATGGCTGAGGCTACCCATTTATCTTTTTACAAACTGATATTGGCATGACATTAACTGATGCCCCTGAGTCTACCGGGCAGTTATGTACGTTGTGATTAAAAATTTCAAAAGTGAGGAGGAAAGGTGGATGTTTGCTCTTAGACTTACCTCCAATACCAGCTTCTTTGATTTCTTCTTCTTCCTGAGGTTCCTCCCATACGATGCTTTAAGTGCTTTCAATAGTCTTTCTTTTTGCTGCGGCACTCTACACATTTCAAATAGTGAAACATTTGCCTTTACCTTCTTTATATCCTCCACGATGTCATAATCCATCTGCGGTTCAATGGGGTGCGGTTTACTAGCATTCATATTATCTTCATTGGGCTTGGCCAGTGCATCATTCTACCTAGGATCTTGGATGGTAATGGTGAATTCAGGAATTTTATCAGCTGCGGAATTATTTTGAAATTTCTTAACATTTTTCTGTAGCCTTTTAATCTTTGGGAGCATGAGACTGTTTTCTTTAGCTAGCCCTTGGCTCCTTGTTGTTACGTTGGTTTCCATGACGTCCTTGTAGCCCCAATTCTTTTCCTCTTCAGCATCAAATAACGAAATAGAATTCCACAGAACCATGGTTTCCTCTTCTTGTTCCTTCGTTGAAGCGGTACTCTCTTTTCTTTCTTCATCTCCATCTTCTATTAATTTAGAATCCAACAATTGATTCGTAACCAATGTCATCGAGTTTATTCATTGAGGACAATTCTTTTCAGAGTGTGGTTGTTTATGGAAAGTTCAAAAATTGTCCATGCCTACCTCTGTTAAATTCATAGATGCAGAATTGTGTGGAGGAGGTTGGGATTGATTGTTGTCCTCTCTTTTCTTGTAATAAGGATTGTAGAACTTTTGAGTTTCCTTCTCTTTTTCCAAATCTATGATTCTGTTAGAAATCTTCTGCATCATTTTTTCCATACTTTCAAAATCTAGTGATTGCTCTTCCTTAGGCTTAGCAGACAACCAGGCTTTCCTTCCCACACCTTTCTCTCCTGACCGTTCGGGATAATCTTCGATACTTTCTCTTTCAGCCTCCACTATTTTTGCCTCTTGGTAGGTTTCCACCAAAGTAGGCTTGGCCTTTATTTTGGAAAACATGGCCAACTCAGGGCCTAAAGCTGAAGCATAATATTCAATCAGGACCTTGTCCGAAGGTCTATTAGCCTCAAAAAAATTCTTGAGGTATGCTGCAAATATTTGAGTGAAACTGTGCACCTTCTCCTTTCTCTCTTTCTTCAAGGTGCATAGCCCTTTCATCAGAGCTGCATGGGTCTTCTGGGTTGCATACTTACTTCTAAAAATCCTTTTGAAGGTATCCCAATCAGGGATAGAGTTCACAGGAAAACCAAAATACCATGATGTTGCAGCTCCTTTAAGGGTGTGCGGGAAAAGTCTGCAAACTACATCTTCATACTCCCCAGCCCTTAACCCTTCCATTTCCAAGTAAAAACTTTGCAGGTGGTCATCTACTAGTATATTCTCACTTGGGTCGAATTTGGGCAACATCTTTTCAAAGGCTTGAGGTAAATCATGTAACAGAGGTGTCAGGTTTAAAGGTGATCTCGCTCTCCAGGAAGGTGGTGGATTTAGTGGGTTGGGTGGTTGATTGGCGTTTACACCTGCCATGAGTCTAGGTGGAAAGTGAGGAGGTGAGAAAATAGGATTCTGAGCAAGAGAACTGTGAGGAGTATCTGGGCCTTCTTGATTCAATGGTAGTACAACTTCCTGTAAGGCTGTTTCTACAAGTTCTTCCCAATCCCCAACCAGCACTGATTCTTCCAATATAGGACGATCTTTTCTTTTATATTCTCTCCTGGGAAATTCAGGGATGATCGACAATCCTCCAATCTTCTTCACATATGCCCTGGTGTGTCTTCTAAGATTATGAACAACCTCGTTGTCAATAGAAAACAAATTTTCTCTACTCCTTTCTTC
Source organism: Pseudotsuga menziesii (assembly GCA_001517045.1). Taxonomy (NCBI): domain Eukaryota; kingdom Viridiplantae; phylum Streptophyta; class Pinopsida; order Pinales; family Pinaceae; genus Pseudotsuga; species Pseudotsuga menziesii. Next base: position 235,033 of record LPNX010734249.1, read on the forward strand.
TGGAATTGGATTGTGAAGCCCACTACTTTCAGAATTGTTACCGGTGGAATAATCTCGGGAAAACAGGTTTCCTTGGCCAGCCATGCACTAGCAGCCCTCCTTCTAGTGCCAGAAACTATTGAGGCCTGGAAATTTGCAGGCAAAAACAACAAGGGATTCTCCCCAGTCAATGTTCCCAACTAGCCTGTGACTGTTTGGTGTAGGGAATCCGTCTAGTTTGCAGTCCAGCTACCGTAGGTCAAGCAACAAAAAACAAGGGTTCTATCGGTTGCGTCCTGGTCCACCATGTATGTTTTTGTATTTTTTTACTTAATGTATGATATGCACGTGCCTAATTAACAATGCAAGTGATAAAGATGCAAAGAGTAATCACAATGTGATGCACAGGTTATTACCTCTCGTCTTAGCACTCACAAGCATCTAAATCATACAAACAGCAATAAAGTGAAACTATCTAAGCTATCTCTAGAGAGCTGGATATTAATTCATGAGTATTGCGCTACTGTCCATATGTTATGGAAAATCGCAAATAGTTGTTCTTGTAACCAAACATATAAACATGAATAAAAGTATACATGATAAGATAGTTCATCAATAGTTAAGACTCTCATTACTCATAGTGGAAAACATCATAAAGAAAACTAAAGAACATTCAGATAAGAACATAGGTTCAGGAATTTAGAACGCTCTCATAGTTAATGAAACATAGTTGAAAATGAAATAGTTCCCATTCAACCTCGCTCATTTAAATGCATTGATATGTTCCACATAGCACTTTCTCCAACAGGCAAAAGTTGCAATTGCTGGTTGTAAAATGAAATAGTTCCTCTTACAAGCATTAGTTTACAAGTTTTTTGGGGGGAAATTCCCTTCTTAGTTCTATCTTTCAGATATTTAAACTAAAACTACAGATTGCTTGGGTTGCCCCCAAACGTGTGACCTTTCGGTCCCTCAAACGTTTCATATTCCCATTTTATTTTCTGTACGCATTCACTATCTGATTAGTAACTGATAGATCTTTCGGATCTATGCCTTTGTCGCTATTCATTTTGTCTTTTCCTTCGTCTGCCCTTCTTGCGATCTTGCTGGATACGGTTCAACCTTTTCCAAAACTAACCAGCTATGCCTTCGCGCCGTGGTAGTCTGAAAAGTCCCTTGGGTCTACCTATGATTAATCAAAGTGTATCATTGATTGGGATTACATTCTAAAAACAAAACGTCAAATTATATCAACCACCACAGCTGATCAACAAGAAAGGCCATGTACTGCATTACGGCCATGAGGACCTTCACAAGTGTCGACACCACTATTTCGTTCATCTACGGGTTTGAGAGAAAAATACCAACGATGGAAATGAAAACTCATCGGCGGCTTAGAATGCTAACATCGGTAGGGTAGACCCATTCACAGCCGCAATGACAGATCTTAACAGGTGACGGATATTGCGAAAACACTTAAGCACATCGGAGTCGGAAGAGCTAAGACCTAAGTTGTGGGTGGGAAAATACTTCCAATCGGAACTTGGAAAGACATCGAATTTGGTTGTTTAGTTTTTTTGGGAGCTGCAATGACAGAAGAGAAAATACTTCGGACATATGACTAAAAGATCGACACGCATCGACGGGCAGAGTGATTTATATTTCGGGTGCTTAGTTACTTTGGGAGCCGCAATGGCGGAAGACAAACAGACAATAGCCTCCGATCAAATAAAAATGCTAAGTGTTTTGAAAACTTAGGAATTTAGCAACGGGCAAACTGCTTCACCTCTAAGACAACGGTTTTACAAAAGAACAAAAGGTTCGATTCATCTTCGAGTAGCAAATAAAACTCCAAATTAGAGACCCACAACAATTTTCAAACACAAGCAACTTCCGAAAACAGGACGAGAGTTAATCTTCAACAAATCGTTCAGAATTAAAGCATGACCAGAAAGTTCACGGATCCAAACGATTCAGAGCAACACTAGATCATGAGGAGGGGACCAAAATTTGAAAAAAATTGGGGAGGACAGTTGTAGCTGCAATAGAATTCTAGTTATAATGAATTATTATTTGCTTGTCACCAAAATCATGGAAGAACATCATGTTTACTTCATGTCATTTAAAGTTATTATATTTGTTGGTTATGTTCTAAATGTTTGTTAACTATAATGATGCTTTGGAGGATGGGTTTATTGTCTTACTTATCTTAGTAGCTAACACATAAACCATTATTCCATGCAGGTGTTCTATTGAGGGAGTCTCACCTTACTAGAACCACCTCCAAAGGGGTTTAATCGAAAACACAAAGGGAGGACCCTAACTAAACTTTGCATAAACAACCCAAACCTAAAACAATATTAAGCGCTGAAATACCAAGCTATACCAAACACGATGAAGGTATGAATGGAAAAGGTGATAACCATGGAGTTGGACTATGGAGTTTTGGGTTTTGTTTTGAAAATAAATAAACCACCGTGGCATTTAATGGGGCCACATGATGGCCTTACATCTTCTGGATAGAGAGCAGCAGTGTCACATCGTAAACCCTAAGGTTTTAACTCATCTCAGTTTCCACTTGTATGTTGTATTGTGTTGTATTTTTCACTGTATAAGAGTTGTGGATCTTTATCCCTTCGGCTCTCAGCATGGCTTTTAGGTTCTTAGCATTGTAATGTAGGCTCTTGGTGAATATTTTCATTGGTAGGTTTGTGGAGAAGGTGTCGAGGCCTTCAAACTTTAGGCTATCGGTCCTATCCTTCTCTGGTCTCCAACATAACTTTACTTGCTTCTACAAACTATTTTTGTTTGGCTCTTTTGGCCAACCCATGAGTCTTATACTTATCTTTGATACCTTCATGATCATTAATGCATCCTTCGTGAAGATAAAAGGTACATTCTTAGTTATTTTCAGTAGAGCTCTAAAATATTTTACCATCAATTTTAAACTGGAATTTAACCTCGTTTTTCTTATTGTTGCAAGAGTTTTAGACCAATTTGTTGCAAGCATAAGGGTTGGTCTCCATAAAGAAAAGGGTCATTGCTCTGGTAAGACTTGTACCTGCACTCCTTGCTCATTGTAGCTAAACGATTTGTGTATCCATGGCTTTGTGGCTTTGTGATTTCATGGAATGGTGTCTTATCGACAGTTTCTTTTTGGTTGAACAACAAAATTGGTAACCTTCAGTGGTTTCAACCTATGACATTTTCCAGTTAGATTTTATAATCGAAATCCCTTCGACCGTGGAGTCTGAAGAGGACTTCTTGTAATAGTTTTAGTTTATGTATGGTTAATATCTCTTCATAGAGTCTTGTATTGAAGATCCAGCTCTGCTGGGGTTTTATGAACCTACGAATTCCTTTTCTTTTACAGTAAAAATGGTTTAACTTTTGGATATATATATATATATATATATATATATATATATATATTGTTTTGGTTCTATTATTACATCTCTATCGTGACTATTCTTTTAAAAATAAATGGGGTCATAAGGCCACTGTATCGTTGTAAGCATGTGCAAATTTGTTAGATATATATGGGATAGCAAACCATCGTTGAGTGAATAATGAAGTTGTAAGGATATTTATGGATAGAGAATCAAATAGAGTTGTGTGCATGGTTATATGTTCTCCTTAATGGTTATATTATCATTATTTTAAATTAATATTTGGGGCCATGAGGCCACTGTTTTATGCACATTATGGTAGCTCTGTCATCGTTTACATTTTCATTGTTTATATATGTATAAATTTTATTTGATCCATAATGCTTCAACATGAACAATGTTAATAGTTTACAATGTTTGAATATAATAAAGACCACTTACGGCCTACAACCGGTTTACGACATTTGTTTGATTTCAAAGATCATTTGGTTGGATAACATGTGTTTTATGCAAACCTGTATGAAGTTGTTTACTATAATTTAGGTTATAGTATAACCCTTGAAGGGCCTTTAGACCATGAAAAGTAATAATTCTGAAGTGTACATGGTTTGAACCCTTATTTTAAAATATTTTAGTCCTATTGTTTAATAGGGTTTTCTAATATAATTAGATAGTATATACAATAATGGAATGAGAAAGTAGTGAAGGTATTCGTTCCTGAGGTTGATCCATCGGTATTTATAGTTGAGAAACTCTGAAATTAGTTATTTAATATGTAACATTATATTTTAGATATTATAGAAATTACTTGTTAAAAAATCATGTACAGTTAATACAATGTTCTATAGGATTTTTGAAATGGATTCTTAAAACCCTAATTTAGCTTGGGTGAAGGTTTAAACATTTTTATTGTAATCATAAATCCGATGTTTATAATAGACCTTTAGTACAAATTCGTAATAGACAAAAAATTTAGTCGTAACTATGTTCCTTAATCTCAGATAGAAACTTGTAAGTTTTACTATTACATATACTGTAGTATCCTAGATAAACTGATCATCTAATAATAAGTAATAAGAGTTACCTTGATTTTAGTAGTGTATACAGTAATCTAAGAATGTATTGAGATGAAAATGTGAAGAGAAAATCAGTACTATAAACTCAAAAAATGCAAATATCATATGTACTATGAACAAATAATTCTACTATACTCTACCATTTTCCAATAAATTTATGGGAGGGAAAAATTGTAGCATTATTTGCAATAATAATCAGAACATAAGATATTCCTAACCTACTCACTTTAGTAATGATTACTTGGTTCAGATAAATCCATAACATTCTTAAACCTGTAATAAAAATATGAAGTAATTTTACAGCTAATAAACAAAATAGTTTAGAACATGGATAATTACATAATGGGAACAAACACCCAAAGGATACCATTCCTCCAAACTATCTCCTGAAAGTAGCCAAGATTACTTTATTTAGGGCCCCCGAGCCTGTTCACTTAACCACTAGGAAGAAGATGTTGTTTAGCATCCCACATAGAAAATCTCTGCAACTTAGTACTCGATAACAGACTTAACTCTCAGAAATTTCACTTTATTTATGCCCTCATTGAATTTCCTTGTGTGCATGACTTCTTAGTTTGCAGCAAGTCACAAGGATATATCACCTAGAGTAGAATGTAATGAGCCTTGTGCTCAATTTTATGGTATTTATAAGAATTCCTAGGTCCTTGGGTCAATTTTGAAATTAAATGAGCCACTTTATCAGTTCCTCCTCTCAGGGAACATGACCACAATTTTAGGTATTTTGCTTCCTGCAATAACAAGAAAGTGAAATGCTAGTGCTGTCACTTGTCATTTAGCATTCTACATCTTTTCATTCCTCCTAGTATGTTAGTGAACACTCTTTAAATAGCCTACTTTGGATAGGTGTCTCTCCATTTAATTATTTAAATAAATAAATATTCAATTGCAGTCATCCTTGACCAACTTGGTCATAAAAATGTTACAATAACTTTTAGCATAATGTTTTCTTAAATAAATAAAAATATTTATTTTTCAGTTCTAGATGGGTTATCAAACAAGGTATTGAAGACTATGCTTCGTAGGATGGTTGGAGATCATAAATCCAATTGGAACTTAACTCTCTTTTCTACACTATGGTGTTATAGAACTTCAGTTAAAACAATAACTGGCTTTACATATTTTCAAATAGTCTACAGACTGAAAGATATCCTACCTATTGAGTGTGAAATTCCATTTACTCAAACTTGCAGTTGAGCTCCTACCCAACACTTCTACCAAAGAAGAATGTTTCCTTATCTTTTGTACCTTGATGACTCGATGGGATGTTTCCTTGGCTAATGAGTCGCATAAAAATGGGTCAAGGCTCAATATTATAAATCAGTTAAACCTTGTGTTTTTAATGAAGGAGATATGGTTCTGACCTACGATCAGAAACATGACAAACTTGGGAAGGGGAAGCTCTAATCAATGTGGTATGGTCCTTTTATCATGAGTAAAGTCTTAGAAAAAGGGGCCTATGAGCTCATTAATTTCGATCGTATACCTTTCGGGAAACCTCTTAATGGGTTGTACCTAAAAAAGGTACTATGCTTCAGCCACGTAGGTGTTATATTCCCAATCCCATGACCTAGTTATTTAAGGTGTGGTTTGTATAGGTATGGCCACCAGTAACATTGTCGAGTATCATGCGGTTATAGGTTTGTTAACTAAAGCTGCATCTCATGACATTGATCATTTGGTAGTCTTCATGGACACTCAGTTAGTGGTTTCTCATTTAAATCTTGTTTATGTCATTCGAAACCCAGTGCTTCTCTGCCTCTTTTGGAGAGTACGTTTGTTGGAAAGGTCATCCTCAATGATGTTTGGGATATCTAGTGTCAACTGGCTTAGGTTCTCCTCTATTTTAGTCATCTCATCATCCCCTCTATGAACAAAGTGATCCCCCGCTCTCCTATCAATGGGAGATGAGCCCCTAGTTCATGCTTGTCCCACATCTACATGAGAAAAGTAGGTCTCGTTAACATACATAAAAATCATAAAAAAAATAAAATATAAAAAAAATCAATGTCTTAGTGTATCACTTACCCATATCACCTGTTGATTGCATGGGCAGACCCGGCTTTACTATAATTAATCAACAATACCCCAAACTCACTGGCCCTTTCGGCAACAGACCGCAAAGCGATCTGAAGTCTCACCCGAAGTGAATCTAATGGGTTGGCCAAGACTCAAGTGTCTTGGACCAGGTTCTGTTCATCCTACTTCTTTCCCCCTATTCTCCTATGCGCCACTAAGTCAACTAGCTCTGCGCATCACACGTCCTCTTCTACTCGCAGCACTTTCACCCGAGCGATGCTCAACCTCGCACCGGCTGCTCGGATTCTTCTCGCGTCGCACAACTTCCACTTACTCGCAACTTCCCACTCCTTACCACTTCTCTGCGCACCGCGGAACACCTATCCTTTCCTCAACACTAAGCCCTCAGCTCGCAGCATCTCGCATCGCAGCTCCTCTACCGATGCGATATCGCTTCCCCGCGATACCTTACTGCTGCGACTTTACGCTCTTAACGTTGATTGCGCCAAGGTGCGACACTCTGCTTTTCAGGAGTCTATTATGAGTAACTGGTAATTAGTGACAGACGTGGAATAATCCTCAAACAACCTACTGCAATACTTCGATCTATCCTTAATCTTCTGCAATATTATGAACGAAACAACACATACATTCATCTACTGCTACTATCATTACATGCATAATACTAGCAACAATAAGCAAATACAATCACATCCATTCAACACATAACACGCAGGTTTAACGTGGTTCACCCCCGGGCTGGGAGCTACGTCCACCAAACTGTGCTTCTATTATATCTTTTGAGGGAACTTGGCACAGTTTGTTGCTCTGCTCTTGCAGCGCAAAGTTTCTCCTAGATCTCTGATCTTCTCTCTATATATATCTTCCCTCTCAGTTCTCTTCTCTACAAATGACTACCTACAGACTCAAAATGACTCACAGACAGCTATGTGTCTGGATCGTTACAACACAGTCTGTCTGACTGATTTCTGAATCTACAAGACTATCAACTGATCGACTATCTACTGATTGATTAGCTACCCAACCAACCCTTTACAATACAGAAATGCAAGCTTTTATAGGCAGCCCGAAGGTCGTGCCATTACAACACTGTGGGCCTGTCCCAACAGTAAACCCATACCCTAAACAGTGACAGTCGGTCCTCTCTGTCCTTGAGGTAGCCGCTTCCCGTCACACTGCAGCTCTCTGCAGTCTTCCATGCTTCCCGGTACTGACCATGGGTACTATGCACCACTTCTCTTTCTGTCCTTCGCCTTCAATGCTTGAGCCTCGTTGCTCCTTCTTCTTTATGAGGGTCGCTGAACCCTCCTGTCTTCCGCCGCTGCCTTCAATGCAGTGGTTGAGATTTCTTCTCTCGGCCGCTCTGGTACCGTTGCCTCCTTGACTTTTCTATCCCAAAAGTCCTGGTTTCCGGCTCTGCTCTCCAGCTGGAAACGTGCTACGCCGTCGTAGCTCTGCCCTGTCCTTTTTCCGCTAAACTTCTCTCTTTCCGCCAAAATTAGCAGCTTCTTCTGTAGCTGCGGGGTCTTGCTCCAACATCACCCCACTAGGCATCTACTGGTAGTGCCATATCGGGAGCTCCTCTAAAATTGGTACCGACATATGTGTAATCCCCAATCATGACGAGTTGTTCGTCTAACCATTGAAAGAACGCGGTCCTGTACTTTACGGTAGAGCCTCAGCCATCATGGTGGGCCATGATCTCCATCGAACGCAGCATATGAGTGTCCCATGCCCTCAACTCATTGAAGGCCACTTGCCTTAGGTGTGGTAGTCTCTTGAAGAAAAAAACACTAAGATAGTGTCATAACCAAACTTCTTCAGTTCTCCTTGTCGACATTTAGTCATTTTTTCCTTCAGAGTAACAAGTAGGGATTTTTCCCAGTTGAGCACCATGGGAGGTATTGCCTCTTTGGCATAGAGCATATGTGCACATGAAGCTTTGTGAGCCCCTTGAATCCCTAAGATGTGCTGCATGGTGAAGAGTCCTCTACGCAAAGGTAGATCCATTAAATCCTTGATGGGATTTTTCTTCCCGCTCATTTGGGTACCCAGGAAGAAGTAACGATCAATAAGACCCTATGTAGTGACTTACCCACCGCGAGGACCTATCAGTGAAATGGACGCTCCTTGGCATGATAGACATGTAAGGAATTAGATGTCTTCTACTTCCATTATCAGAACATGAGCCCCTACCTCAAAGCACTATTGTTCAGGGTTCCAGGTCCTGACAATGTACTCTAGTAGCTTTACTTGTGACCTCATTCTAGGAATGTTGAATAATTTTAGGATCCCACACCCACACAAAGCATCCACCGTGCCAGCATCATTCCCAACTCTTACATCATCAAGTCCGTTCTCTCTTTACTTCTAGATCACCATATTTATTGAAGATAGCCTGCCAAAAGTTTAAAATGAAGCATTAGAACATAAAATCAATCATTTGAAATACCTACGATTTCTTCTTTTGGCTTATTTTACCATGTTCTAGGGTAGTTTATGGCACCTCCTATCTCCCTTTAGGAAAGAGCAGTGTCACCACACTTTTATATAGGAAAATGTGTGGTTTCACTCGGGCACCACCTGTGTAACACCCTGGTTTGACCCCATTTGCATTAAATGTATATGATGTATATATTGTAATTAATCATGGTATGGAGATAAAGGAAAAATCCCCACCATCGATTTGGTTGTTTTATGTTTCGGCGATTAAAATCGTTGCCGATGGTATATCATGCTATCCGGCACATATTAATTATGGCATCATGCAAACATGCATTTTAATTAAAAATACCCACAACTAGCTATGTCAATGCAACCATAATGAAAAGGGCATGATTTTCCTAAGGATAGGGAGGTAAATTATTTAACCCTTGGGGCCAATGGGGAAAATCCAAGTGTCAGTTGTTAAATCCATTTAGTTGTCACCCACCTTTTTATCTTACTCACCTTTCCTTGTCTCATCCAACTAACAAATTAAAAGCCTCTGATGTTAGTTGCGTAGTTATTGCTGGAAAATGGTGTGTTGTAGGACTGTCAGTCCTTTCCCACATGCACACTCCACCAAGGAGCTGATTGACCCTCACGTGGGCAGGAGAAGCCACCATGACCCCCCCCCCCATTCTTCAATTTTCACTCACACAGAGAGATAGGAGACTCGTTTTTGGGCATTCATGATTTTCCCTATGTGTGTGGCCTTACCCTCATAGTTTGGTTGTGTGGAGCTCTCATTCATGGTTTTGGACCCTGAACAATTTTTCCTATCATCCAAAAGTCACGTTGGTCTCTCTCTCAAATGGATGGAAGTTGTTGTATGTGTAAATATCATTTTGGATGTTGTTGTGCGTAGCTACCTTACTAGTTTTGTGGTTCTGTGTATATGAATCCATTTCCATGCTGAGAGTCTGTTGAGTCTGATTTCCTCCCCAATCAGGCTGTGTCTTTCCCATTGTTTTTAGGGGTGAGATCATGGATGTTGTTTTCCCCATGAGTGTGGGTTGTTTCTGAGTTTTTTTGGCCACGTTAGGGCCAATAACAACTTTGGGATCGCCTTGCTTAGTCTGAGATGTGTATCACCATTTCTGGCTGCAGTAATGTTTCCTTTTTCTTCCCCAGAGCTGTGAATTTCTTGATTTTGTTGTATGTATGTAGTGGTTGGTCTTTGGACTGTATTGGAGTGGGAATGAAGGCTTGGTATTCTTGATAAACATGTTGTGTTCAGGAGCCTCATAGATAGATCTAGAGGGCTTGCTTTCTTCTCCACACCCCTTGAATAGCATTGGAAGAGAAGTCAGGGCCTGAGGGATTGTGTAGCAGAGAAGAGACTGATTCCTTTTGTTGGGTGTCCTAGAAGTCAGGCTAGTTATGGTGCAGGTGTCGTTAGCTCTTCAGTGATCCCACCATCTTAGTAGTCATCTTTTCCCAACTTCCTAATGGCCTGATAAACCCAACTGTGTTGGTTTGGCTGAGTTGTGTATCTTTGGCTATGTGTGAGCTTGCTTAGTTTCCTTATTCCTTGGGGAATCATGCCCAGCTCAGGGGTGGAAGTGTTGTTGAGAGATAAAGGAGCACACTGGCCTATGGTTGGGTGGAACGTTACAGTGACATAGCTGGTTGCAGGATGAATCCTTTATACGATAAGTATTCTCATCTATTTCATCCATGCAATTACATTTGATATTGAATCACAATGAACATGTTCAATGATTGAATGTATGGTTTTGCTTCCGCTATATGGTAATAATGTATGCGTGTTTTAGTTCAAATAATTTCAATTTTTATGTGTATGCTCATGGGGCTAGTTTCTCGGATAGATAATGGTATGGTAGCATCCTATTCGCCGGTCGGAGGGTCCAGGACGTTACAACCTGTCCCAAAAGGGAAAAGTGTGTTACCCTCTAGGCACATTTTATCTTTGGGTAAATGCCCCCAACACCCTAAAACTAGCATGAAATGGAAAAAAGGAAACCATGGAAATCTTGGCAATGAGTTTAGGATTTATTTGGAACTAACGGTTTTGAAATAGTGGACAAACGGCTCTGGAATCCTCTTCTGGAATCTACACACAAATGGCCCCAAAATTCTCTCCAAATAGTAAAAATGAAAATAGTAAGTATTTTTACTATTTACTAGCTTTTGTTCAAATATTTGTGGGTTTTATTTCATTATTTTAATTATTTTGTTAAATATTTACCCCCAAATAGTTTATAAAGCCTATTTTTTTAATATTTTCGGAGTCTAATTGTCATTTTGAAGTTTGCGGGGCATGGAGAAATTGAATTTGTGGTTATGAATGAGTTTATTTTTTACTTTTTCATCCTCACACAAAACTGAAAAATCTCTTGAGCACTATTTTCAAAATATTAGTCGTGCTCGTTAAACCTAATACAAAATTTATGAGTCAAATTTTACTTCTTTTTCAGGCTTGATAAACTCATTTTCATGAAAAGAAACCATAATGGAGTATTATTTAAGCTATTTTTGGACTCCTAAAATTTGAAAAGATAATCGAGTGAACTTGTCTTCTTCATTCTCGTAAAGGGACCTGAAGAGTCATCTTTCCGAGGGTAGTTTACCCCCTTTTTGGTTTGGGTTGACTAAATTACGAAAAAGGAATGCTCTAGTCATTGACTAGAAGAGTTCTCTAAGGTATTATTTTATACTTTTTTGGGCCTCAAAGACTAAATCATACAAGAAAGGACCTTTTGGAGTCTTCTTTTGTTTCATTCAGACTCTCTAAACATGAAAGATATTGATTTTACTTTCAATGGACTCGTTAAACTAAACATTGAGAGACCCTCTTTTGGGAACAAACCCCTCCTTTCTTAGGCTTGTAAAACATGTGAGAATGGAATTATCATGTGATAAGCTAAAATGAGTGTTTGTTACCCTCTTTGAACTCATAAAAATGAAAAAGAGGCATTCATCAATCATGATGGGGAAATTCAGGGAAGGGAACCACATTTAATTTGCAATAATGCCAGTTTCTAGTCACCTTTGAACATAGCAGTTATTTGCATCTCATTCAGTCAATTGGGTATTCAGCTTGCTTCTGAGTCGGTCCAGTTTCATGATTCATGTCACTCCTTTGATTCTTTCAAATAATGCATCATCCATCATTGCATTATGTTTTGGTATCCTCCTTGTCAAAGTCAATGTTGCCAAGTCTTCAGTCATGCTGCCCTATGTTCAAAGGAAAATCATGTTGATATTTTGCATCTGTAGAGAAAACCACCTTTATGCCAATTACCTTTGAGTCAATATTATGGTTACATCATACTCAAATTCTATAACTTTGTTCCATGTTTTGTGTCGCTAATGTGCGATTCATCATGGCCCTCCTTAGACGAGACTATTCCTGTCGACTTCAGTTCATCATCTAGGAACTAGTTTTAGAAAAAAAGTAGTACCTTGAAATATGTATGCATCAATGACAAATTATCTCACTTTTGACATAGGTTTACATCATTGACCTTTGATCTAAATAGTTAACCAAATGTTCGACATCATACCATCTATTCACATTCAGGATATTGTACTAGGGTACCTTGTGAATCATCGACATCAATGGTGATCTCCCTTGCACTTATTAATGGTTTTCATCGTTGAATGATAATAAAGTGGTTTCTACCATTTTTGACATCAATACATTGTAATCACATGTATATAATTTTACTTTGTTGAAGACAAGACAAAGACCCTGGGTATTTGTTAAGCATTCATTTCTTTCCCCAGGTTGTGTTGGAGTATTTGTATGAGTCCTAGCATGGATCCACATTTGTATGGTTGTGTTTGTGCTCAAATTTGTGTCTATACAGCATAGATCTACATTGTATGTATGGTATCATTCTCCAAATTTGAGTCTTTTTCACATGGATGTACATTGTATTCTAATAGCCATGATTGTTTGTACCTCACCTGGATCTTCTTTGTATTGGTTCGTAGCCATGATGAGAGTCATATAGATCTAAATCAAAGTATTGATGTACTACAGGATGAGCTAGGTTGATGAAAATATCTAATTAGTGAAATATTGCCTCAAAGTGATAACTTATTCTGCCAAATCCTTCACCTATCCTATCCCTCTAGCCTCATTCTTTAGGGGGGATTCTATTACACATATTTCTTGTCATCATCATATACTGAGAACCAAAAATCAGAACTTTCCTCCAACCCCCAAGTTATGAAGTTGAATTTGGACTTATATCATTGATTCCATGCCTTTGTCCACCACCGCACTTTCCTTGTGGACAATGTGTGTTACCCCAATATGTAATTCCTATTTTCCATGCACAAAAATCGGTGCCACCACTACCTACCTTTTAACAATGAGCAGTGCACTATGGGTAACATTATTTCTTAGTTGACAAAAAGCAGTGCTCAATTTTTAAATCTAAAAAGAGAAGTTTCATGAATATTCTAGAACCTTAGCTATGTGGGAAGCTCATCCCTAGACTCCTAGACCACCTGAACTCAAGATCCCTCCTTATAGTATCTCCCCTCCACCTCATCCACAATAATCTCAACTTTCCCTATCCTCCCATGGCTATAAATCTCGGCTCATACCCCATGGGTAAGGTGAGGAATATTATTCTTAAGCATCAAAAATATGGTCAAATCTATCCAAGGAGAATGGGAACTAGGTGGAAAAGTTTGAACTTTGAAGCTTTGGAGGAAAGTTCTTGCTTGATAATAGAATTCTCAAAATTAAGGCTCTTGGTTGTAAGCTTTCTCTCTTATTCCATTAATGCAATGAAATTTCCTTTCCCATGAATCATATTGTGTATTGATCACGTGTTTCATTGTTGAATTCCTTAGTCATCAACATAGGATTATATATTGTACTTGGTACTTTTATCTAGTATGTACTTTGGTTGTTTTTCATGCAGGCGAACTATTAGAAATCTATCTTTCCAAAGGACTGGAAGATCACATTGTATGGAAGGTAAACTAATCCATTCCAAGCATATATCAATCTTAGCGAAAGTGCTTCTCATTTTTGTTACTCATTTGTTCTAGATTAAAGTATGTCGGGCTAGGGAAACAACTTCTGTCTGTAGAAGGTGAGTATTTCCAATAACATCTGCTATATGTGGTATTGAGTAATCAGTAGTAGGAACATTGGCGGGAGAGGAGAATTCAAATCCCTCTTCTCTAGCTAGAACTCCTTCCAATTTAGGCATGGATACACTACCTGTTTTAGAATTGGTTCGTAGGATTTAAAGGATACTAGGTGATAATCCTTGTATACAACGGGACCGTCTTCAAGGGAATTCAACCAGTTTGAAAAGGCCAAAATGATCTCAGAAATAAACTTCTATCTAATCAAACAATCAAATGATACTCAAGCTAAACCAACAAAAACAATATGTGATAGTAATTTGAAAATCAAGATCCTCACGGGATTTTCAAATCACCACAACTCGCGATATACCATAGGGTCCAAGAGTAAAATGTGATAAGGAGGATTGGGACTGTACCCTTTCTTGAATATCTAACTACTTGGATGACACTTGCATAGCAATCTCCCCAAGTGTTATTCTCGGTGTATTGTGGTGATAGGATGGTCAAAGGGATTTTATCAATTTGTTTCAGGATCCCTATAAGTGTCTCCCAATATACTCAAGGTACATGGGAGCTCCACTCCGTAGTAGTGTTGTCTAATGCACAATTGTTTGAAAGGGTCCTTCTTATATACTATTGATTACGTGAAGTACTTTTCAATATATATTAAGGGTACATGAAAGGACGTTCGATATACCAACAATATGTAGAAGAACCACATGATCCCTAAGATTCATTATAGGTAATGAATGAAAAATCCTACGTTTAAAGACGTTGGAAGACGTCTCTAACCTATCACACTTTGCTAATGTTTTTAACCTAAACTAGCACTTAATTTTATCTTGTATGGTTAAGTGAATGCATGAGGTGATTAACTTAAATATAAAACCATGTAGGGATGCACATGCAAGTGTTTCACTTTAACTTTTAGGATATGCCCTACTATTAGCACTGAGAATTGTATTGTAGGTTGCAGAGGGTAAATCCCAATGTAACTACAGAACCAGTTTAAGAAAGGAAGTTGGCCTCTTCCTTTCTAAATAGGGATCTCTCATAGATTTTTATCAGGGCCAGATACACAAACAAAATAAAATTGAGTTGTGTTGGTGGTTGAAACAAAGCAAGCATACATTGGGCTATGGAGTCATAAATACTTAAAAGAATCACGAAACTATTTGCATGGTAAATACTACAAAGGAAAGGTAGAACTCAGTTACAGTCAAACTATTGTTGGTATGGTGATAAAGAAGAAAGAATGACAATCCATCAATACAAATCATTGAGGAGATGAATTATGCATCAGCTTTGGTAAGAAATATTGGTGAGTACCTGAAAACAATAGACATAGCATAACAATATGAATTCTGAACTATTATACATTCATTCCAAATATGAAGAAAACATAATGGAAAGTTAAACAAGAAGACATGCACACAAGAAGGGAAAACACATACTGTAACTATGATATACACAAGAATATTTACAATAACAGGACGGCATTCGGCTCTGTAAATTCATTATTAAGGACAGATCTCAAAATACACAACCCTAAACCTCATGGGTTCCAACCTGCTCTACCTCTATTGAGGGTATATTTATAGTATCACATGCTCCTGAGACCAACCTCGAAATAGAGCCAAATTCAGTTACATGTAGGAATCAAAATAATAACAAATTCAATGCTCTGGAATATTTTCCATGATCATAAACAAAAAAGGAAAGCATGCTGAGAGGCGCATGATAGATCAATTAGGGAAATTTAACAGCATGGATTCAGGATCGCTTGATAGAAAACAATGGCTTAGAACCTCCTTTGAAATTTTGCAATGGTTTCCTTCATGTCTGCATCTTCACCTATGAAAAATATTCCAGATCATTGATCTTTACCTACTTGGATCCACACCATTGAAAAATGCACCATTGTGCTTCATAAAGTAACATTTTCATATACAATTTCTAAGAGCGATATACAATGAGGAGGGGACATGTCATTCATGCACGTTTATCATCAAGTAGGCACTCTTTAAACTTTCAACATACATGTTCTACCGATGAAATCAATCTCCACCGTTGATCTAAGATCAAGGGTGATCTAGGCCATTGAAAGCTATGGGTCCTACATATTTCTGCATATCGGGAAGTCTTCTTAACTTATGCACATGTTCCTATTTTTTTCACCATCGCTCTCAAATAGAAACCTTCCTCACTGTTGATTTGATATCTACGGAAAGCGGGAAGAAAGCTTCTACTTTTCCTCAGCCAAAATTCTATTTCTTTTGCTTTTCGATGTTTTCCTTTTCGCCCTTTTCTTTCTGTACCATCGATCTTCTGCAGGATCTCCCTGAACTATAGATCTTGTGGATCACAGAAACTAGGAATTTAAATTTTCATGACCAAATTATTATGTTTTCCTCCTTCCGATCTCTACCACTCTGCTCTCTTTTAGACCGTTGATATTCGTAGAAACTCTCCGGACCGTTGATTTGGTGGATCATGGAATGCAGAATTCCAACCTTTCATGAGAAAATCCTTAAGTTTTCTACCTTTCGATCTCCACTTCTCTGTTCTTTCCTGAGCCAATGATATCTTTCAAAATCACTTTGAGTCGTATATCTTGGACTACGGAAAGAGGAAGTTGGGTTTTCCAATTTTTATACCCCGAAACTTTACCTTTTTTGCTTATGCCTCTTTCTTCTTTTCGAGCTGTTGATCTATGTGGAAGTTCTCCCTAACTATCGGATCTTGGAATATGGACATCAAAAATAAGTACTCTAACTTTCAAATCCAAACTTCTTTCCTTTTTTGTTTTCCCCTTTCTGTTGGACTGTTGATCTTGGGCAAAATTGTCCTAAGCCGTCGAATCCTGGACTGCGGGGGGTGGAAGTCGGGTTTGATCACTTTTTACAACACTGAAATTTGTCTTTTTCACCTTTTTGCACCCTCTTTTTCCTTTGTAGGAATGATTTTTGGCATTTTATCTTCTGCACTACGCATCCCAGTTGTCCATTTCCTGTTATCATTCAACTAAGGGTGGATTTCTTCATTTACATGCATTTTCAAGGTTGAAAAACATAATTTCTTAAGTGTTTGGCATTCCAAATCTAGAAATGTCCCTTCAAAAATCTATAGGCCCTCTTAAACATTATTTAAAGTCCTATTATGTGAAAATTTAAACACCTTATTCATCCTTTTACTGGACAAATCCCTTATCAATTGTTTAGCCCAAAAATGGTCCTAACACCTACTTTAAAAAAGGGATAGATGTTCAATTCTTTAATTTTTTTTCAGAAATACAAATAAATCCCAAGAAAAAAATATTGAACTATATATTTGCTCCTATTGAAAGCATGCAAGGATGTTTAGTACAGACTTTGAAAAAACAATAAGATCTCTTTTGAAAGAAAATATACTATCACTAATTTGCACACAAAACGTTTTCAATTCTTCAAATGAAAGAAATATTCAAAAGAAAAATATTTTTGTTCATTTTGTTGAGAAGGAAACACACAAGAAGTAACAGTATGAATACCTACAAGTTGATGAGACTAATCAAGTAATCAAGAGTCCATTCTTATACTAAGATCTATGATTAATTTTCTCCCCATTTTTTAATAACTAGTACAAAGGAAATATTTTGACAATCTAAGAAGAAAACAAACTAAATATTACTTTCCTTTATATTGATTATAACAACACACCGAGATCTAAATACAAATATTTCTTTTTGAATTGTTATCTAATCACACCAAAGATGAATGAAGAAATATCCACAAAGTCCAAATTCAATCAACTTTGTTGAAAATAAAAAAAATCAATCCCACAAACTTTTCCAGATCTTGTTTGATGACTACGATTAATAGAAATGAACCCAGAGACACTCAGAAACCAAACTTCATATGCAAGATTCAAATATCAAGAAGGGACTTAAAAAAATATACCTGGAACCATGCTTTGATAGCTCAGTATAGATCGTTACAGGGCGATCATCATGCTTTGCACACAGGTACATAGATGTGGCGCCTCTCCTTGTACATAAGAAACCTATAGTAGCACTACTAGTTTCCTCAAAGAAAGGTGTGATGGCCGTTGTTTTTACACTACCTAGGTGCGGTGTCCCAAAAAGATCATGAAATCATAAGAGAGTCGAAAAAACAAAAGTTTTAGAGCTTATATAGTAGACCTAAATAGCATATAAAGACTATATCATGAACGATTAGAGGCAAATAGAGGAAAATTTAACAATTTCAATTCAAATCTTACAAATTCACAAGCATATCTTATCTATGAATTGAAATTGAAAACTAAATACAAGTTTACACAAAACAAAGAATCTTACCTACATCCCCACCAAAGTCACCACTTTTGTTATTGGAAATTCTCAGCCAGTGATGATGAAGGATGCTTCCCTACATTGAAACACTCAACGCTAGAACAAAAAAACTACAACATAAAGAAACTTATCCTAAGATTGAATAAACTTCTTGAATTAACTACTTTTCTCACCTTCCATGTGATACAAAGGTTTGATCCTTGAAGTTCTTGATCTATGCGGATATCCTGCAAGAGACACAAAAAAACACAAACCAAGTAAGAGTAACAAGATGGTTTATAATCCTATGTAAAAGACAAAGGAGTTAGGCAATAAACACAGCATGATAATTAGACATACAAATGCTTGTGTGAAAGAAACTATATTTGTATTAAAAATAAAAATAAGGAGAGTATACAACCAATGCCTGTGTGTTGAGAAATATTCTCAATGGATCCTTTCCTCAAATCCTTCAACTTTCCTACTAATCACTCAAGAGTTTGACTGAATTTGGCCAAAATCTGGATGCAATAACACATTCTTCCTCTCTTTTCCAAAGAGGGGTTATCTAGTATATAAAGGCTTGAGAGGATAGGGTAAGGTGATGATCTCATGGAAGACTTGGAGGTATTATCCTAGGATGAAGGATCTCGAGCTCCACATTTCCTCAATCATAGGGATGAGGCTCCACAAAGGAAAGCTTCAAGAATCCTCTCAAACCTTCCCTTTTTTCCTTTATAAGTTGAGCGCAACACCTTGTTCAAGGAGAAAAGGAAGTTCCAAGGGAGTATTGCACCTTCTAAACAAGCAACAGGTGGTTCCACCACTCTTTTCACATAGGGTAAAGGAAGTGATGAGATATGTACCGCTACTTTATCACTAGTAAGGTGCAATGATGGCAAAAACTATTAAATTGTTCATCCTTTCTCATTTTCAACTTCAACCTTTAACGGATTTAAATAAAATACTAAGATATTTATCCCACAACATAGTGTTGATGTGAATTATGTGTAACAGAATTCCCCCCAATGCATAAGGCTAGAGTGAAAGGATAGGAAAAGGATTTGTAGGAACACTTTATCACTTTGTTTCACTTGGAAATTCCACATTTCCTTTCAACCTCCTAGAAACCCTAACCTAAGCCATCTTGGTCATCTTTTTTCCACATCTTGGATGGCTGATGCCTTTCTTCCTTTTACATAGAGCACCGATGCTACTTCTCACGATGGATTAAAGAGCATCGATGCCCTCTTACTTTGACAAAACCCTAGGTTGGCACTCATGTCCTTTCTACCAGGAGCATCAATGGTCAAAAATAGGAAAAAAAGAAGGTTCTGGAAGCTTCCATGCAGAAGCCTCCATGGAGTCAGTTCCTACATGCTTGGGAGAGGTGGCATTCACCTCCCTCACCTGTTGGGATCATATCCTATGGATTTTCCAAGTCATCTCATGAGTTCTAGGACTATAAATTAATCCTTCATGATGTGAGTGGGGAGAGGCCAAGAAAAGTACCCTTATGCTGTTAGTTTGAAGTCTGAATCAGAGGAAAAGTAGGGTTGTCTTATGTTTGGATAGATCTTCATAGCTATAGAGGATTGTAGATGTTCTTGTGGAGATTTAATCCATCGACATCAAGGCTTGGTTGTACTTCTTTCTCTTTCATAATTAATACAAAATGATTCCCATTTCCTATATTTGATGTATTGATTTTAATTAGATATTATCGGAATCCTTGACCACTGATATAAATAATCAATTTATCATAACGATCTCATCTTTTTTGTTTGTATTTTGATTTTTTTTGCAGGTATTGAACCATTTCAAGGGATTTTGGAGAAAAGACAAAGAGATCTAAGGTTGAGGTATATTGTATTTCATGTTATTTAATTTGATTGTTTAAGGAAAGGATGTGTTGCTGTGTATTTTTGTTCTGTGCTTGTGACTTACAACACAGAGGAACAAGTAGTGTCCACATTGATTAAGAATTCCTTATAACAAAATTGGATACCATACTGGGGAGCAGTAAATCCAGTCAGATCTGGGGAAAATCTAGTTAGATCTAGTGCATATCCAGTCAGATCTACAAGCTTTGGTAACCATTCCATCTATGAAGGTTATTTCTCTCTCCTTTTAGTCATTTCATTTAACAAGGTAAGCCATTCATATTACTTTTCTAATTATTGTCTTTTTTTGAGTAGGTTTTGACCCTTTTTCAGTCCAACTTAGTCTTTACTGGTTTCTCCTATAGGCCTTTGTCCTTTCAGTCTACTGTTCTAGTGGTGTGCCTCTATTTGGTTGACAGAGCATTGATTTTATTAGGGAGCCTTTCCCTTCTTCTTCCAGCGCACTGAAAGCATCTTCTTGATGAATTGACAAAGCACCGAAGGCACCTATGTGTGGAAGATGAAAAGCACCAATCTGACCTACAACGCTCTCGTGCAGTGCTTCTCAACGTGGTGAGGTAGGCCTTTCAAATTGCTTGTTTAAAAAATTTCCCTTTCAATTTTTTTGAACTGTCTTGTTCTTTGAATATTTTCTGAGTGATTTGCTTGTCTGTTTGTTGTCTGAGTTTGCTGCTTTTTGTGAACCTAATTCTCTTTTTGAGCTCAGATCCAAAAACTTTATCTTCTTCATTGTTATAAAAGAAAATTGGAAAAATAGTTCAGTTTTGGTTCTTGGTGAAAGTGTCTGAAAAATTTTGTTTTGAAAAGGAAAGCTATAGCCTCTTTTTAGAGCTAGTTTCCTTTAAAAATTGCTTTCTGTGCCTCATATTTTCTAGAAAAATACAAAAAGAATCGCGTTATTTTCCTCTTGTTTATGCTTACGAAAGTTTTTATTTTCATTTGCATGAGTGATTTAGAAGGATAGGTATTTTTGACATTGTAGCAAAAGTTAATTTTTGCATGCACATTAGAGGCTTAGTTTTCTTTCTTGCATTTTAGATACTTTAGAGTGCTTGTTGAAAGAAATTTGTGTTTGAAATAACTTTTTTTGCATTCTTGTTAGATCTTGTTTTTGCATGCACATTAGAGGCTAAGTTTTCTTTCTTGCATTTCAAAGACTTTAGAGTTCTTGTTAAAAGAAATTTGTGTTTGAAATAACTTTCTTTGCATTCTTGTTAGATCTTCTTTTGATTGTTGAAAGTGGCATTTGATTTAGTGTGTTGTTGAAAAGAAAAAGAAAAATGTTTCTTTCTTACCCTAGCTAGTTCTCATCGAAGTAAAAAAGTGCATTTACATTTAGATTAATTTGCATTATTGGAGACAACACCTCGCAAACATCCACCTAATCATACAGATAAACTCAACAGTAGATTTAGGTTAAAATTGTATAGAAAGTTGAGTTATAGGTTAGTGACGTGTTCGAGCATCATAAAACGTAGCAGCTATCATTAATTTATCTGCACTACAACCCGGGACTTGCGTGGTTCTTCCAAGTACCATTGGTATATCAAACGGCCTTTCACATACCCTTGAGGTATATGCAAAGTTACTTCACGTACTCGATTGTATATCGGAAGGCCCCTTGTGGAATGTTGTGCATTAGACAGCACTACTACCAATTTGAGATCCCATGTACCTTGAGTATATCAAGAGACCCCACTAGGATTCCTTGTCCAACTAAGAAAAACCTTTTGGCCATCTTTTCTAGAGAAATACACCGAAAACAACATTCAGGGAGATTAATACGCACGTACCCCTGAGGTATATCGCAAGTTACACCTTCTTGACAATCCTAGTGAGAGACCGACTATTTTGAACCTATCCTATCACTTAAGACTACTTTTGTCCTTTAACTCTGTGTAGGTCTGTTTGGGTGTTTTCCCCCCTCTTTTTACTTAGATTAGACAAATTCAGCCACCACCATGGCTGAGCAACTTACAAGACGTCATTCTCGTAGATTGCAGGGTTTACCTCTCGACTCTCCTCCTACCGTGGAAGTACAAGAAGGGGTAAACATGGAATAACTAGCTTCTGTGAATGCTCCTGTAGGAACTATCTTAGTTAGTGAAACTAGAGATGATTTCATTGTTTATACAAATCCTTTGGTCCAATTGCATCCTGCGGCTGATGTTTTTGTTCATTTTCCAATGGAGGGCCATGTGGATGGTACTGATGAAGCATAGTTTGGCCCTAATGCTCCTTTTTGGAGGACCTCTATGGGCCAAGACATTTCTAAGTTCTGGGTTATTAGACCTTCATAAGGGAACCCTCCTTTAGGAGAGGATGGATATAGAAGAATTCATGCGTCTCTTGATCAAGTTTGTAATTTTTCAAAGAGAGTAGAAAGAATTAATTCTCCACCTGTGCCTCACAAAGAACCTGTGTCGGCTCTTCTACCTCGTTTATCAGACCCATGGCCTGATGGATATCGTTAACTTGCTGAGGTTTTAGGTCCTATTGAAGAAGTTCCATTTTGTGGTAACCCAGGTCAAAATTCCAATCCTACTGTTTCACATCCTGAGTCTGTAACTCATCCTCCCATACACATTGTAGTTGGGGTGAAATACACAATTCAAGTGATGTCAACACATTCTAACATTGGGGGGCAACCTTTGGTGTGAGTTACATCACATGTTAATATGATTGTTACTAGTTATAAACAAGTTTCGGCTATAGAACAACCTAGAGTAGTCATTCTTCCTACCAATACCAACCTGGTAAATATCCCATCTAATACAAGACAACCCTTAGGGGTACAACCTATTATCAATCCAATTTCTTGGGGATATACTTATCCCAAGAATCTTCCATCCCCGACTCAACTAGCTTATCAACCCACACCATCGGAGGTTGTTTATCCTGGAAATGCTTTTTTGCCTTGGGGACAACAAAATTGGTCAAATATCCTATCGTATGGAGGATCTTATGTCCCTACTACTGGAGGATATGGACCTCCACCTAGAGGCCCTCCTCCTAGAGGCCCTCCTCCTAGAGGACCTGGAGGACCTGGAGGACCCGGTGGAACTTTTGGAGGACCCCCACCTGGGGGTCTTGGAGGACCTGGAGGATCTGGAGGACCCCCACCTAGAGGACCTTTGAATAATCAACAACATAATCAATAAGCCTTAGGGGCATCTTCTATGCCTATTTATCAATCTACCTACGGTCCCACTAGTCAGCAAATTCCATATCAGTACTACCAATACCTGTATCCGTACCAACAATTGCCATTTTTGGCAACTTTGGATTTACCATATCTATCTAGATTGATAAATGATCCAATCCATCATGACCCCTCTTGGCCAGCCATTCCAATCAAGTTACCTTCTGATATACCCAAATTTGATGGTAAGCCTGGTGAGGATCCAAAAAACCATGTGATGACCTTTCATCTTTGGTGTTCATCAAATTCATAAATGGACGGCTCGATCCGTCTATGACTATTTCAACGAACCCATATAGGTGTTGTCACCAAGTGGTACATCGATCTACCACATCACTCTTTTTAGGACTTTAATGCTTTAGCTATGGCCTTTTTAAGACACTTTCAATTAACCATTCGGTACAAAATAGGCACAAACCTATTGACCTCGCTTCGAGAAACAACATCAACCCATATCTCTGATCATATTCATGAATGGAGAAGAATATGTAGGTTAATTAAGGCTCTCATTCCTGATCAGTTATTGGCTGATTGGTTTACAAAGTATTTACTTCCAGCCATTGCTAGAGATGTTTCCATGGGAGGTGTTGTTACCGAAGAGAAAGATATTATCCATGCTCAGTACTTAGACTTGGTCTATTCCCAGTTAGGAACTTTATATGATATGATTCCCCATGCTCCTTAACCCACAAAAGATCCATCAAGACCCGCAACTGAGCCACCTACTGATGGCATACTTGGTTTAGTTCAAACATAAACGGTGACAAAATATTCTAAAAAGAAAAATCAAACCACCTCATCAACAAGCCCACCTACCAAAACTGCACCCTCTCCTATTGCTTCTGCCGATGTGAATGCAACCCAATATACTGAATCTTTGAGCGAAAATAAAAAGGGAAAAAATAAATCTAAAAAACCTAATAATCAACAGGAAGGGAATAAACCACAGAACCTAGATGTTTATTCAAAAGGTAAGAGAAAGGTAAAATATCCTTGTTTGATCTATGGAGCTGACCATTTCACTAAATAATGTCTTCATTGTGAGGAAGTAAGTAAGTTTTTGAAAACTTCACCCACCACAGAAGTTCTCAAATATCCTTTCCCTTCCCACCAGCAATTAATTGATCATAAATCCGTGAATGAAACTTCTTCATCCACTGATGAAGTTAGAATGATGTCTAGTGAAATAGTTAACTTGAACACAAGATCACAAAGTTATGACCCACCTACAGAAAAGAAATTTGATAACGTTCCACCTGAAAAACCTTCATCTTCCACACCTCCTCTTAGTAATGGTATTCACATTGAAAAACCTATTCGAGAAGCAATTTTCTGCCCACCAAAGGGTACTCTTCATAAGTCCATTATCAACCCTAACGCACATGCTACCCAACATTACAACATAGTAGAATATTTGTCTCAAGAACCCTACACCATGTCAGATTTAGAAATACTCCAAACCTATCCCACCCAACGAAAAAACTTGCTTACTACACTTGGAGCTATGGATCCTAAAAACAATAACATCATCACTTTCAAATTGGATGATTTCAATACGAGGCTCTCACATCAATTATCTTTCTAGATAGATACCAAAATTTCTGGAAAAAACATTCATCGTACAGTTTTAGATGAGGGAGCCTCTACATCTGTCATGTCTTTATCTTGTTGGAGAGCCATCAGTTCTCCTGAGATCAATCTTTTGCCTACTAACCTCAAGGATTTTGATGGTCACAGCTTCCAACCATATGGGTTACTACCTGCCATCCATATTGAATTGGGGGGAAAGTCAGTATCCATTTGCATCGAATTTGTTGACACTCCTTTGGACTACAACCTACTTCTAGGTCGCGACTAGTTTTATGCTATAATATTTGTAGCATCGACCGTTTTTCAGATCATCCAATTCCCATTCCAAGGAAATATTGTTTCCGTAGATCAGTTAGATTTCATCACACCTAGTGCCATTACAAATGATGCAAATAGCATTCCACTCTTGAATACCCCTCAGTATAAAAACATCAGAGTAGATATTATCAAAGAATCTTCATTAATGGGATTATTTCCATTATCCAATCCTCCTCCTTCTTCGCAAACTGCATCTATCAGTATGATTTCTGCTTCCTCTATGGACAAAGGCAAATCAATTGTTAAATCAGCACCTTTTACCCCTTTTGAAGAAGTTTATAACACGATCCAATCTACTTGTCACCCCACCATCAACGATCATTTGTTGGTGGCTTCATATTCTTATCACCTGCCATATTGGCTTGACAACCCCCCCCATCTCTCGATTACCTTTCACATACACTTCCCACGGACAATTCCATTGTGGAAGTTATGTCGTTAGAGGAGATTCCTTCAAAATACCATCATCATCGATCTTCTTTCCTTCCCCCTTTCCATATGGTTGAAGAAAAATTTTCTTCAAACATTTCATCTGATATAGTCATAGATCCTCATTCTCCGATACTCACTCGCAATGTCAAATTTGAGGGAAGTCTATGCAATATTATGAAAACCATACCCATAGACATATCCGTGAAATTGAGTATTTCAAAGAACATTTTCATAGGCCAGAGCTCTTCACCTGAAGAAGTTTAATCATACACGGACCTATTCAAAGAATTTAGAGATGTCTTTACTTTGACATATGAATAAATGTTTGGAATTTATCCTTCTATTTTTTTCCATGAGATAAAACTTACCCTTGTGCCAAGCCAGTCCACTAGAAACTACGATAAGCCATCCATGAAAAGAAGCAGCCATCAAGGAAGAAGTTGAGAAACTTTTGAAATCTGGTTTCATTTACCCCTTACCGTTAACTGAATGGGTGTCCAACATAGTCCCTGTGAACAAAAAGCATGGCACTATTAGGGTCTGTATTGAATTTAGGGATTTGAATAGAGCTTGTCCAAAAGACAATTTTCCCACTCCCTATATCGATCAGATAATCGACAACTATACCGAAAGCATTATTTTTTCCTTTATGGATGGATTCTCCAGCTATAATCAGATTGAGATTCTCCCATCAAACCAACACAAGACAACGTTTATTTTCCCTTCAGGGACTTTTTCCTATTGCAAGCTGCATTTTGGTTTAAAAAATGTTGGTGCAACATTTCAACGCGCTATGTCGTATGCTTTTCATGACATTAAACATATTGTGGAACCTTTTCTCGACAACCTTCCTGCTCATTCCAAGCAGTAGGATATCCATGTCGATCATCTAAGAGCCATTTTTCTTCGATGTTGCCATTTCAATATTCGTCTAAATCCCCATAAATGTGTTTTTTGTGTAGATACTGGTCAACTTCTTGGATTTATTATTTATAAAGAAGGCATATGCATAGATCCTTTGAAAATTGAAGCTATCTTAGCCCTACCTTCTCCCATGAATGTAACTGAACTTCAAAGTTTGCAAGGGAACGAAAAATTTCTATGTCGCTTTGTCTGCAATTATGCAAAAAGGACACACAATTTCATGAGGTTGCTTAAAAATGATACCCCTTTCATTTGGGATGATTTTGTGCAACATGCATTTGATAATATTAAACATGCACTTACCATTGTATCAGTGTTGCGACCACCTAATTATGCTAAGGATTATTCCTTGTATGTGGTTTCATCCGTGTCTACCATAAGCATGGTCCTTGTTCAAACAGATGAACACGACCAGGAACATGTGATCTATTACACTAGTAAGAGTCTTTTAGACTCTAAAAATTGATATTCACATGTGGAAAAACTTGCTCTAGCCACGGTAATCACGGTCCAAAATTTCCATCATTATATCTTGCTCTGCACCACCACTTCTTATGCAAATTCCAACCCCATGTACTACGTTTTCACACGTCAAGTGCTTGGGGGAGAATACTCATGTTGGATTGTGATTCTCTAGGAATTTGAGTTAGAGTTCCCCAAGAGCACTTCAAATAAGTATCTTGTTTTCGTAGAGCTTATATGTGACCTTCGCCATACTATAGAGAATGTAAATCCCTTCGATTCATTTCCTGATGAATCATTGTTTCTCATTAGTATGACAGATCCTTGGTATGGAGACATCATTTTGTATCTCCAAACCTTACGATAACATCCAGTTGCTTCTTGTAATGAATTTTGTCACATTTGCCACCATGCCAAAATCTATCTTATCCCAAATGATACCCTATACCACCATGGTGTTGACTCCATATTATGACGTTTCCTTACACATGAGGAGACTAAGATCGTTTTAAATGATTTCCACACTGGAGCTTGTGGCGATCATCTATCTGGGTTGGCTACTGCCCAAAAAATATTGCGTGTAGGGTATTTCTAGCCCTCTATTTTCAAGAATTACATTGAAACATTTAAGAAATTCCTTCCATGTCAAATGTTCACTACAACAAAATGCACCCATACAGCTATGCTCCATCCGGTTGTAGCAGTTGCCCCTTTGAAAAATGGGACATAGACTTCATGCACTGTAGACCTACCTCAATCGGGGGGCATGGCTACATTATTGTGGTTGTGCACTATTTTACAAAATGGGCTGAGGCTATGCCCATGTATGTCGCAGACAAGAAGAAAGTATAACTATTCTTATTCAACCATATAATTGCTATATTTGGGATTCCTAGGGCCATCGTGACCGATCATGGATCACATTTTCAAAACAAAATGATGGCAAAGCTCAGTGCCAAATTAGGGTTTCGTCATGATAACTCTATGCCTTACTATCCTCAGGCCAATGGCCAGGTTGAAGCTATAAAAAAACTATTAAAAATAATGCTTCAGCGGATGGTAGGGTAGGCTAATTCAAACTAGCATTTGTAGCTATTCTCTGCACTCTAGGCCTATATGACTATTGTCAAAAATTCCACCAATTTTACGCCATTTCAACTAGTATACGGGTTGGAAGAAACTCTCAAAAAATTCCATTTTAAACATAAACAATATACATGTAAATTCATAAGTATACAACCATTTCACACATCACATTTGTCACACACACAACTGTAAATATAAAATTTTGTCATATATAAAAATTGTAGCACTGAGATACAAAATTGGGCTGAAGCATCTAGATTTTAGTGCCCTCAAAGTTCAGGAATGTAAAAAGTTTGGAATACACATATACATAGGGAAAAATATGAAGCTTTGAAGCTTTTAGTAGTACATATAGAAAAAAGTGAATATAAAAGCAAACTAATCCTCATCCTGGTGCTGCTCATGATAGCACGCAATAGCTTGAGCCACCCTATGGAGTAGCCTAGAAAACCGTCCAGAGACACCTGTAATATGGCACTGATAATGCCTAGGTACCTCATCAGTAGTCACATCAAGGATACCCATAGTCAAATGTTGTAGGTTCTCCTCAAGGTCTTCGATCTCTTCATCAGCTTCAAAGCGGTATAACATCATGTCCCTACCACCTGCTTGCCTGGAAATAGGTGACATCCCTTCTAGACATATGGGTCCAATTTCTGCATGGAAACATTTCACTTACCTCAGTACTACAAAATAAAAATGAAATAAAATACAAAAAATAAGAACATAGTGAATAGTGTCTCTTCTTACCTCCATCATCCCATATTTCTGCCTTAGGTAATGCAAGCTCTGGGTTGTCACATAAATCTACTCTCTCGTAGGCGTAGTCCTCAACCATGAGTAACTAGCTTCTCAGCCAGGGAAAGAAACCAGATCTGTAACTGACTTTGGGTCCCCCACTACCAAGGTGGGGCATGACCATAACCCATGCAAGCATCATGGGATCCTCGAGGTCGAGACGGCTAATATTCACCGGTGGTCTCATATGGGGCACCCACTATAAGATAAAATATACTATCATATCTCCATAGCCAAACTTCTTTAGTGTTCCCCTCTTGCATTTGTTTAGCTGATTTTTGAGAGATACCAGCATGCCTTCACACAAGTTGAAGACGGTGGGCTCCATATGCTGCAAAGCATAGAACATGTGTGATCTAGTGGTAAGATGGGAAGACCTAGTTCCTACCACCTTTATGATCATGTATACCATTGTCCTCAAAGGACGATACACTATGGACTGGATAAATAGTTTCCCGAACTAGGGCTCCATACCTACTGCACAATACTAGTCGATCAAGTCATCTAAGGAGGTCTCCCCTCCCTGTTCCCCAGACAGAACTACTGGACTTCCTCTCCTGGATAATCTAGTCAGAAAGTAGATGTGCTCAATCTCTATGGGTAGGGTGTGGATCCCCACCACAAAATGCTCTTGGTCAGGATCCCACATACCTATGATATACTCTGATAAATGAACATATTCTTTCATACCAGGTACTCTAAAGTACTTTAGGAGCCTGTGATTTCGTACAGATTCTACGATGGCTGGATCATTGACAGCCTGGAAATATGGAACTTCATGTTCTCTCTCTTTCCAAATAACCATGGTGGAAATGAAGTATTGCACCTGCAAACACACAAAATTGATATTTAAAATCACATCATGGCTGAAGGGAAAAGACATTTAAATGATAAATTTGAACAATGTAAAGGGTAAAAACAATTTTTAGACGGATTAGGTTTTCTTTTTCCACATAAGGGAGAAGCGGTGCTGGTAGGATTTTCCCACATAGCACCGGCAGTGCTTCCTTCTTTGGATCATAGAGTTCTGATGACTAGTGATCCTGTCACCTATGGACAAAGTGTCTATGGAGCATCTATCCCATCCTAATAGAGCATCGTTGCGCACTCTGTCCAAAGGCAAAAGGGCCTTACGGCCCAAATTTTTTTCCCTGAAATCAATAATCAAACCCCTCTAGGATGGTCGAAAATCCTCCTAGCCAATCAAAATTCCTAATTTAACCTATACCTTGGCTTTAAAACAAATTAACAATCATTTTTGGAACATGAAGTAAATAATGGAAGAATTAACAAAATGCCATTTTTTGAACAATAAATAGGAAAGATCAAGATCTTTACCTCTTCCAAGAAGATTGAAGAAAATGATGGATGGGAACATTTGCCAAATCACCAATGGAAGTTCCTCACTCTCACTCCAACTACCAAACTCTTGCAATGGTAAAAACAAATGGTAAATAATTCTTACCATCCCTTTCTATTTATAGATTTTTTGAAAGTTTTCAAAAGTTTACTATAATTTATTTATTTTGGATTCCAAATTATTTTATTCAAAGTGGGTTTTTACTTTCTACTTTATACAGTTTTGGTAAATTGGCTTTTTATATGTTTTTTGAGTTTTTTCAGGTCAACATTGGGTAATGGCTATGATGTAAGTTATTTTAGTATTTTTCAAGCTTGGAGTTGAAATGAAAAAGTACCGAGCGTCATTATACACTTTTTACATGCTCATTAAAATACCAGTAGAAAGGTGTCGAGTCTACTTTTTCGCTTTTTTAAACTCGTTAAAAGTGGATTATGAAAAAGGAAACCAATTACGGAGTTATATTTAAGCTCTTTTCAGTCTCCTTAAAAACACAAAAAGATTGCCAAGCGAACTTGTTATGTTCACGCTTGTAAAAGAGTCAGAACGGTCGACTAGTCGAGGGTAGGTTATCTCTTTTTTGGACCGGATAGCCTTATTTATGAAAAAGGACCTTTTGTAGTCTTATTATTCATTTCAAACTCTCTAAACATGAAATGACAAATTATTTTGCTTTCGTTGGACTCGTAAAATAAAATGATGAAAGACCCTATTTGGGAATGAACCCCTATTTTCTCAAGTTCGTAAAACATATGAGAATGGACTCGTCATTTGATGAGATTTAACGAGTGTTTGTTACCCTCTTTGGACTCGTAAAAAAGAAAAGAGGCACTCATCTTTCGATATGGGGAAATTAAAGGAAAGGGGAATGGTTTTCATTTGTATTTTTGGTAGTAGTCTATAGTCCACCTTTGAACATGTCACCTGTCTAGATTTGCATATCTGAACAATTAGGTATTCATCTTGTCTCCAAGTCGATCCATTTTTGTGAGTTGCATGACTCCTTTGAGTCAATTCAAAGAATGCTTCATCATATTCCTTTCATTACACCTGGTTCTATTCGCGTTAAGTCAATGCTTCCAAGTCATGTGTTGTGTCGTAAGATGTTCAAAGGATGTCCCTCCCAGAAAAATAAATCATTAGTAACTTTACTTGTCCCTAAAGTTAGTCATGTCTAAGTTAGTTTCATCACTTCAAATCAACTTTTGTTGCTAGTTTCATGTCACTGATATGGGAATCATCATGGCCCTCCTATGACAAGTCTATTATTGTCGACTTCAAATCATTATCTAGGAATTAGACCTAGAAACCTAAAGAGTACTTTGGGCCTGCATGCCTTAATGGTAGGTTACCTCGCTTTCCACACGAGTTTACATCATTGGTACTTGATTGAAATATCTCATTGAGTGTTTGACTCCAAGTCCTTTATTCACATTCAATGGCATGTACTGAGATACCTTGGGAATCATTGACATCAATGATGACTTCCCTCGCACTTGTTAATAGTTGACATCAATGACTGGTAATCAAGTGGTTTCTTCCATGTTCGATGTCAAGAAATTTATTCACATTGTTAGGATCGTATCAATTAGGGATTGGAATGAAGACCCTGACTAGTTAGGCTTCACCATCATGATTTCCTATGTTCAAGTTGTGTTTGGAGATCATTTAGAGTCCTGACATGGATCCACATTGTATATTTGGTGGATGTGTTCTGTATTTTAGGTTACGATACATGGATCTACTTTGTATGTTCCATAGCTATGTCCTACCTCCTATAGAAATTATTCATGGATCTACAAGGTATTATTGGTAGCCATGACATGGTCATCATCATATATTTGCAGTGTATTTGTCTGTAGCTATGATTGGTTTGGATAGAGTCAGTTACTGGTCCTGTGTTAGTTATGAGTCTATCTCTCTTTTCTTGTGTATCAGATGGATATCTTGAAAACTATTTCACCTATCACTTCCTTCTATCTTCATACTTTGGGAGGCATTTTGTTGCAACTGGAAATTCCACATTACCTTTCAACCTCCTAGAAAGGATGGATTGAACCATCTTGGTCATCGTTTTTCCACATCTTGGAGGGTTAGCGCCTTTATGCCTTTTACACAAAGAGCCGACGGTGATTCTCACCATGGAGTAAAGAGCGTCGATTCCCTTATGTTATTAGTTTGAAGTTTGAATCAGAGGCAAAGTAGGGCTGGCTTATGTTTGGAGAGATCTTCATAGCTATAGAGGATTGTAGATGTTCTTGTGGAGATTGAAGCCATCGACATCAAGGCTTGGTTGTAATTATTTCTCTTTCATAATTAATACAAAGACATTCCCCTTTCCTATATTTGATGTATTGATTTTAATTAGATATTATCGGACTCCTTGATCACTGATATAAATAATCAATTTATCATGATGCTCTCTTCTTGTTTTTTTTCTTTTAATTTGTTTTGCGGGTATTGAACCATTGCAAGGGATTTTGGAAAAAATACAAAGAGATATAAGGGTGAGGTATATTGTATTTCATGTTATTTAATTTGATTGTTTAAGGAAAGGATGTGTTGCTGTGTCTTTTTGTTCTGTGCTTGTGACTTACAGTACAGAGGAACAAGCAGTGTCCACACTGATTGAGAATTCCTTAACACACTTCAAGGAAATAGTCTAAATATTAGAACTTCATCAATGACCAAGGTAATCCTACAATACATTTAGACTTAGATACATATCCATACGACTGACAACATGTCTATAGACCAATACAATGTTGATCCATGCAAGATATAAACAGTCATGACTACTAGAATACAACATAGATCTATGCGAAGAAGGCTCGAATTTGGACATAGCTATAAGACATACGGATGTATATGTATGCCATATAATGCAAATATTTGCACAAACACGAACATACAAATGTGGATCCATGCTTATGACTCATACAAATGCTCCATCACAACCTAGGGAAATCAACGAATACTTAACAGACACCCAGAGTCTTCATCTCATTTTCAACAAATTATGATTCTATCCATGTGCATTAATGTCTTGAAGTCGAACATGGTAGAAACCACTTGATTACCAGTCAATGATGAAAATTTTTAACAAGCGCGAGGGAGATCATCATTAATGTCGATGATTCCCAAGGTAACCAGTACATTCCTACGAATGTGAATAGATGGACTGACATCGAACACTTGAATGAATCTTTCGATTAAAGGTCAATCATGTAAACCTATTGTCGAAAGCAAGAAAATATGCCATTGATGTATACATATCTAAAGGTAATGTTTTGTGTCTAATACTAATTTCTGGAAGATATGTTGAAGTCAATGGGAATAGTCTCATTGAATGAGGGCCAAGATGAATCCCGCATCAATGACATAAAAATCGGAACAAATTTTTTGAATTTAAGTTTGAAGTAACCATAGTACTGACTCAAAGGTAACTAACATAAAATTAGTTTTGATTGTACAGGGTAACTCTCAACACAACTTTCCTTTATTGGGTGGCATTACTGAAGACTTGTCAGCATTGACTTGATGAGTCATATACCAAGACATAATGTGACACCGGATGATGCATTCTTTAAAAATAATCAAAGGAGTAACATGACTCATGAAAGTGGATCCACTTAGAGACAATATGAATACCCACCTATTTGAATGAAATGCATATAGGTTCCATATTTGAAGGTGACTAAAAATGCCATTATTATGAATGAAAAATAGTTTCCTTCTGTTAATTTCCCCATCATAATTGATGAGTGCCTCTTTTAATTTCAATGAGTTCAAAGATGGTAACAAACACTCATTGAAACTTATCATGAAATAAGTCCATTCTCATATGTTTTCTGAACCTGAGAAAGGCGGGGTTTGTTCCTAGAAAAGAATCTTTTATTGTTTCATTTAATGAGCCCTATTACCACCTAAGTTGTACTTAGTGGTTTTTTATCAAGTGAGCCTGGTGAACCGGATAGGGTTAACTTGTTTGGACTTCAAAAGACATTTGGAAGTACTTCTGGGAAGTGCTTGTTGTACTATATCACATGTTCATACCCCATGGGGGAGTTGTAATAAATGTTCTAGCATGATAGTGTCTGTAAAAGAATCGGTCTCGTAGACTTTATTTCTCAATCTGATCAGCCCAGGGTGTTTTTTCCCTTGGTTATTATTGGTTGTTGAATAAACGACTGATAATTTCTGAGTTTTTCACTCCATACCTCCAAAGTTTGGGTGGTCGGCTTGGCATTTAGGCCTATTGAGGTTATTAGAGTCTATGTGTCAATGTATAAACATGCTAGACATCATTTTTTATTCATATGAACATGTCTAAGTCCCCCTAGGTGTTTTTCAATTTTTCAAATTTTTAGTTTTTTTCAGTGTTTTTTATTAAAATTAATTTTTTCCAAAACTTAGGCTATTTTTTAATAGTTTAATTGGAAAAATTGATTTTGTAATAAAAGTGGGCCAAATAATCGGTTTCATTCATGTAGGTGCTCATTTTCAAGCTAAGAGCACCATGTAAACCCATGGACCCACTGTTTCCTAAGTTTTGAGTGATTTTCCATCACTCAGGTCAGAAAGCCCCAAAAATCAATTATTGATTATTTTAATTAATAAATTGATGAATAATGGAGCAAATCAAAAATAAAAAATCAGTGGATCCTCAGCCGATTTGATTTAAATCAGTCAGATCTGAAGCAGATTGACTCGATCTGATAAATCCTTGACTAAAGGAGGGGATCAAATCAGATCCAGAGTGGATCTACAACTGTCTTCATGGGGAATTGCACCCTCTCTGTCTCCTCCACATGTGTGGACTCTCTTGGATGCTCTGTGGACTGATGTGTCGGTGTATGGGTTGATGTGTCAGCTCAATCAAGCCCCCGGTTGACAAGTAGGCTCATTTCAGCTTCAGTTCTGCATTGATGAACTCTCCATTAGTTGATTTCACTTGATTCCATGAGGAATTGCACCCCCCTGGGATGGATGACCTGTAATTTGTATATATCCTGCTTGAGGCTCCCTCTCACAAGCTAGTTAGAGCTGGACTGAAGGGATTGTCATTATAACTCTGTATTTGATCATCATTTGTCAATAAAGAAGATTTGGAGGCTATACTGTGTAGTGCATGTGTATGTGTGGATTCTCAGTGTTATGCTGCTGATGTGGTAGCTGCAATTTCTTGCCAAATTTTGTGCTGCTTCTGTGTTCTGGCTTCAAGGATTCAGCTGAATCTAGTAAGGGTGTAAACTAGGAAAGCTAGATTTCTTGATCTTGTTTATCCATATTATATATGCTAAAAAATTTCAGTTATATGCTTAAATAAGGTTATTTTGGCATGATCTTTCATTTTTGTTGCTTTATACATCTATATCCAGATCTCACGAGGTGTGTGCAGGCTTGTGTTATTTAGCTGCAGGTTCCTGATTGGATGAAGGTGTGGATCTATATTGACACCATTACTATCCAATAATATCAATAATCTATCCCTCAGCACTCCACAAAGGGCCTCCTTTCAGCTTTCTCCATTCAAGCAACGATCCGACCTTCTCTCCTCTTCTTCTCATTTCTACAAAAAATCAACATTTTTACCTGGTTACTTTGTTCGTAGCTTTGATTTTGCTTATCTATATCATATTAAAATTAATTCCAACATAGATATATCTGATCAAATCCTATAGTCTAGATCTTGCACTTAAAAAATTTTCATAAGCATTCTAGATCTAGCTTTAGGGAAATCGTCTTTTTGCATGAAAATTTAAAGAAAACTTGTAGATCGCATGCATTAGATTTCCTTTTGCTGTTATAAAATTTAATATTCTGCAATATCAGTGCATATTTCATTGTCTGCACAAACAGCAAGCCAAGATCCCAAGGAAAGCTTGCTTTCCTTGGTTCCTTTTTCGCTTGTTTAGCTAGTTTTAACTTCATTTTTGTTGAGATAAGGTAGGCTGATCCAAAGGTAATATTAAAGTGATTTTGGGTGTATTTTATTATAAAAATATTGCTGTATTTTATTAGTTCTGACATAAAATAAAATAATTTGCTGTCCGAAGTGGCCTCAGGAGCGTTCAAATCCCCCCATGGGTCTCCCTTTTCACTAAAATCTTAAAATTTTTGCAAAGTTGTAAGATCTTCGTTTCAGCCTGTATAAGGACCAAGAAGTTTCTAATATTTCATTTCTCTGATATTTTAACCAATAATAAATAAAATTATTCTTGGAATAGGCTCTTTTGAGCCCATTCCCCATCCCCCCTGGGGGGATTTGCGTCGGTGTCATTTTCGTCGCTTTCTGCTTATTTCTTTTTTAAATTAGCATTGATCTAATTTGTAGGGTAGTATACTTAATTTTAGTATTAATTTCATATTCCACTTGTTTTTTCAAAGTAATGATAACACTTACCCCACGATTTCCCGATTGACCCGAAAGGGGAAAGAGATTCATGGTAGGACTAATTAGAAAACCAAAATTGTGTATTTGTTTTCTTTTTCATCTTTTATTTATCAGCAATTTTAAAATTAACCCCTCCTCGATTCCTCGATTGAGATCCACTTGGATCGAAAGAGGTTCCTGGAGGGTTTTTCTTTTAAACAAGAACACTCAGTTTAAAACTTACTAAAATTGACAAGACTCCAGTGTGTATGCTCTGCACTTGGCTGCAGTTAATCCGATCAGTCAAGCTGTATCAAAAGCACTTGGGTGACTAGCATAATTAGGACTCACTCTACCCAACTGAAAAACCATCAGGTGAAAATCCAACACCTAGATCAAACCTTTACGGTGGCAAAATACCCAAAGGAAGTGGGAAATTCTGAAAAGTGACCTTGGGGCACCGATCTCTGTCACACCCTAATGGGTGCGTTACGAACAATAGCCCCAGAGACTCCATTTCAGCCCACATATTCCTTGCGGGTAGCCATGAAGGTTTAGTTTTGGACATACTTCAAGTACTCTCGGGTATATCTAGAGCCCCCCTTAGCCTAATTTTAATCAACTCACACTTCAAATTTAACTTAAAACATACCAAGAGGCAATCGCAAAACATTCACTCCAAGCACATGCAAGCATATTGATTCTATTTTTGACTCCATTCTAAGGCACTGGTTAATTTCTTACTTTATATATATATTGTGTCTCAGCATTGTGCTTTCATGTGTTCATCTTTTACATCTTGCCATATTTGATTATCTATAGTTAAATTGCAAACTCCTAAGTAAATCAATCAGTTTAACATCACAACACTAAGTAATTATCCTTAGTAACTTAATAGGGTCTACCCCCCTTGGCTCCGTTAGGAGTTGAGACTAAACGGAGGAGTCAAGAACAAGGTGACAGCCTTGACTCGAGACTTTTCCCCAAGGACACACCAAGTGGCTTGAAGATTTCTGCCACGTGACCCAGGTGTGTGAAAGGCAGCAACACTATTTTGGCACCGTTGCTGGGGATAAATCTTTTTATTCCCAAGTATGACTTAGCTTAAATTTTTTCTAAAACAACTAAAAAATAAAAAAACTTTTGATTGATCTAGTCTTTTAAAAAAACATAAAAATTAAAACTCGATCCATCTGGCGACTCCACTGTCTAACATCCCTTCAAGAATTTCTATCCGAAGAAACCGTCGACAATTATTCAATCCTCTCCCTGATCCCGAAAGGTTTATTAGGGAAATATTGAATAGGCATACTTCTCGTAGAAACCTTGAAGATTTAGGAGACCAATCCCTCTCAGATATCCATCACATATTTGTAGAGAGTCATACCTTCCAATCTCAAGAAATGATGGAATTTTACAAACCCCTTGACTTTTCTCAGATAGCAAGTGCTCCTCATGACATTCCAAATGATGATATCAAGAAGCTCCCCATGTTCGAGGGAAATAATGCTACCACTGCCAAGACTCATCTCCGAAATTTTGAAAGGCACCTGGTCAGTTATTGCAATAGTGCTGCCGCTGACCATGAAGATGTCAAAATGAAACTCTTTGCTTTATCCTTAGAGGATGATGCTATGGAGTGGTATGGCGACCTTGGTGATGATTCATATAAAACCCTTAATGAATTCCTATAAGGTTTTAAGAAGAAATGGGGGGGGGGAGAAAGAACCAAGACATTTGCTTGCTGCCCTTCATAATATAAAGAAGATGGAAAATGAAACCATTGATGAAGTTAATACTAAGTTCAGACATGTGGTTGCGGACCTCCCTAGAGAAATCAAGCCAAGGGATGCCTCCATCCTCATATCTTACATTGACGCTTTCACTGGGGATTTGAGGTACCAGTTAAGGGACAAAGA
The DNA here is from genome assembly GCA_001517045.1 of Pseudotsuga menziesii. Taxonomy (NCBI): domain Eukaryota; kingdom Viridiplantae; phylum Streptophyta; class Pinopsida; order Pinales; family Pinaceae; genus Pseudotsuga; species Pseudotsuga menziesii. The sequence continues at coordinate 273,778 of LPNX010734249.1, forward strand.
TCTGACCGATCTTAAAACTGCTCAAGATTTGGCCGAGAAAATAGAAAGGAATATGCAATCTTTGGGAAAATCCAACATTCCAGGTTACACTAGGGGAAACACTTTGTACAACAAAGAGAAGGGAAAGGCCGTTGAATTAGAGGAAAATACAACCTCTAAAGACCCCATGGAAAAGGTAACTAGCCTGTTTGAAAAAGTGATGGCTAGTCAGAACCAATTCATGACAAACCAATCTGTACAATTGAATAATATTTAGAACAGAATAATCACACTGGAGAGAAATAATGGACCTAGGAATTTTCATCCAAAACAGAATCAATTGTATCAAAAGAAGTTTCATCAGCAAGAGCCTAGGATTCCAAACCAGTTAGACTCAACTAACCTAGTAGATGAAGTAATTCCATGGTGTAGAACTTGTGAGCAATTCCACCCAGAAAGCACTTGCTACATAGAAAACCAAGTTATAGAACATGGGAAGGCGGAGGTCAATAATCAGGAAACAACATCAAGCGAGTCTGATCATGTGTACATGGTAGGCCGGACCTATCCTCTATCAAACCAGCATTGGAAGCAAGCCACGGATTGCGGTTTTGAGAAGGATCTCTTGTCTAACTTTTATGGTGTAATGCCTCCTCCAGAAGCAATTAAGGAAATGAAGGAGGCCAGGTTCAAAGGAGCTGTGTATCAAAGAAGAGAGAAGCCATCACCGTCTAAACAGTACAAGCCAAAGGTAACCACTCCTCCCCTCCCAGATCCTCCTATTGTCCCTGAGTCAAATATTGATATGGGAGAATGGATAAGTAGTGCTAATATTCATGTTTATGCAACTGATGTCCTTAAAATTCCTAGTCAAAAAGAAAAGTTGTTGAAAGCCTTAGAAGATAGTCAAAGTAAAGCTCATAATATTATCGAAGAGGATCCCCTTCCTAATAACAATGCTATATTTGAAGCTAAACATATTGAACCTATAGATATGCCCATAGTCCTCAACAGTGTTGATCTAAGAAGAGAATACCACCCACCTTTTTATGTCTCCTTCTTAGTTGATAAACTTCTCCTTCATAATTGTATGTTAGATTCAGGTGCTTCATCAAATGTCATGACAAGAAAAGTAATGGAGCAGCTAAATCTAAGGGTCACCCGACCCTACCACAATGTTTGTGCCATGGATGAAAGAGAAGTTGAAGTGGTAGGGATAATCTTAAATTTACAAGTTAAGCTAGCTAAATATCCTGATATTGACATGTCAATGGATGTGGTGGTGATAGATGTTCCAGATAATTGGGGTATGTTGTTATACAGAAAATGGGCCGCAACTCTTGGTGGGAATATTCAAATGGATTGGACATATGCTACTATACCTACATCAGAGAACACTAGGGTGATTCTCCACAGAGAAAAGTTGAGGAAACGACATGTAGAAAACCCTAAGAAGCCCGGAAATGAATTTGTGCATTTCACTGATAATTTTGGTAACTATGCTATTTTGTCAAATTTCATAGCCCCCATTAAGGAAAACATTAAAAATGAAAATATCGATGAAGTTTGGCAAATGTACTTTGACAGGGCTTATTCCAAAACTGGAAAGGGTGTAGGCATCATGATTATCTCTCCTTCAAATAAAGTCTACAACTTTGCATTCAGTTTAGAGTTTGAAGCATCAAACAATGTAGCCGAGTATGAGGCATTGCTCCTAGGGTTAGAAACCACTAAAGATATGGGGATAAATATGTTGAACATAAAAGGTGATTCATATTTAGTTGTCCTCCAGATTAAGAATCAGTATCAATGCAAAAATGACAGACTAAGAAAGTATAGGAATGCCACATGGGACACTATGGAATGGTTTGATGCACTTAACATTCAAAAGGTCCATAGGGAAATGAATGGGTTAGCAGATAAATTAGCAGTAGCAGCATCCACCCTCCAACCATCGGATGGAATGATTAATGGGAATGGAAAGATGGAAATCAATTTTAGACCTTCAATTCCAGATAATTTAGACCACTGGCAGGTTTTCAAATATGATGAGCAACTTTTGAGATTCATCCACAGTCTACAAGAGTTTGAGGGTTGCAAGATCAGTTATCAGTAGGAAGGTAAAGAGTATTAGGAGTGCGAGGATAATGAAAGGAATCACATCTTGAGTAGCCTTATAGCTTTCGAGAATCTTTTCGATTGACAGGATCATCATAAAAAACAAAAAGAAGAAATAAAAACTGGGAATTATATGGAAATAAACATAGGAACTGACAAGGATCCCAAGTTAATAAAAATTGGAAAAGGTACTTCGGAAAAGGAAAGGAACAACTTGATCAACCTAATCAAAGAGTATAGAGATGTGTTGGCCTTTAGTTATGATGAGCTTAAATCCTATAAGGAGGATGTGTTTCAACACACTATTCCCCTCACAAAAGAAGCTAAGGAGGTCAAACCTTTCTGACAAAAACTCCTAAGTTGGCCCCCATTGTGCAGAAGGAACTTCAAAAGATGCTAGCAGCAGGGATCATAGCACCTACAAGGAATTCATCTTGGTGCTCCAACTTAGTTGTTGTTAGAAAGAAGAATGGGTCAATAAGAATATGTATAGATTTTAGAAATTTGAATACATCATGCCTCAAAGATAATTACCCATTACCTGACATGGAAACTTTGCTTCAAAGAGTAACAGGATCAGGAATGATGTCCATGTTGGATGGCTTTTCCGGTTATAACCAGGTGTTGGTAAATAAAGAAGATCAACATAAGACTACATTCACCACACCTTGGGGTACCTATAAATTTCTAAGAATGCCTTTTGGCTTATTGAATGTTGGTGCCACCTTCCAAAGAGCCATGGATTTTTCCTTCAAAGAACTTATAGGAAAAATAATTGAAATATATCAGGATGACCTAACTATTTTTTCAAAATAAAGATCCGACCACATAAGTCATCTTAGGTAGGTTTATATAAGATGTCGAAAATATGGTATTTCCTTGAATCCCGCCAAGTCAATATTTGGAGTTGATGAAGGCAAGTTGTTGGGGCACATCATTTCTAAAGATGGTGTCAAGGTTGATCCCGAGAGAGTTGAAGCTATTGAGAAAGTCCGCTTGCCTCACAATCTAAAATCTCTCCAGTCCTTTAATGGTCAAATCAATTTCATAAGAAGATTCATCCCAAACTTAGCAGAATTAATGAAACCTCTACAAAGTCTATTAAAGAAAGATGCTAAGTTTGAGTGGACAAATGAAGGGAAAGTTGCATTCAAGTCCATCAAAAATGCCATATCCATGTCCCTGGTCTTAACTAGTCCAGATTATTCCAAAGAATTCCAGATATTCTCCTTTTCCTCAGAAGACACCATTGCCAGCATTTTACTTCAAAAGAATAAGGAGGGACAAGAGCAACCCATAGCCTTTATGAGTAGAGCCTTACAAAATTCAGAATTGAAGTATACCACGATGGAGAAACAGGCCTATGCTCTTGTCAAGTCCCTTAAAAATTTCAGAACTTATATAGGTTACTCCAAAATCATTGGATATGTACCCCATGCAGCTGTTAAAGATATCATGTCCCAGCAAGATTGTCTAGGAATCAGGGGTAAGTGGGTTTCAAAGATTCAATAATATGATTTGGATATAAAACCTACTAAATTAATTAAGGGATGGGGTCTTGCAAAGATGTTGACCCAAGGAAATGAAGAGGATTTAGGAATAATTTTCCAGAGCAGCAATTCAAAGCAGCGTATATCATACGAGCTTCAGAGATTAGAGCAGCACCCCTGGTACACCGACATCATATTCTTCCTCTGCAACCTTACATGCCCTGATCACTTACTTGGCCATAAAAGAAGGGCATTAAGGTTAAAGGAAACTAAGTATTGTTTGACCAAATATGGTTTGGGTTGGAGAAACCCCGATGGTTTGATACTTAGATGTGTCGATGAGCCTGAGTCCAAGAAACTCATGGTTGAGTTCCATTCAGGATTTTGTGGTGGACATTTTGCAGCAAAAACAACCACCCACAAAATCCTTAGAGCAGGCTACTATTGGCCAAGCCTATTTTCAGATGTGCACAAGACTGTCAAAGTTTGTCCCCAGTGTCAGTTATTCACTAGAAAGCAACAAATGAGAGCCTTGCCTCTAAATCCATTAGTAGTCCAAGCCCCTTTCCAGCAGTGGGGGCTTGACTTCATCGATAAGTTCAAGGATAAATTGAGTAATGGTTACTCTTGGATTCTTACCGCCACTGATTATTTTACCAAGTGGGTATAGGCGATACCCACCAAGAAGGAAACCGATGCTATAGTCATGGACTTCTTAGAAGATAAGATTATCATGAGATTCGGTGTGCCGGCTAGAATAATCACGGATAATGGCCCATGCTTTGTTTCTTCTAAGATGTCATCTTTCTGTTTCAAGTACAGCATTATCCTATCTCACTCGTCCAATTACTACCCCCAAGGAAATGGTCTAGCAGAATCAAGTAACAAGAACTTAATGGCCATAATCAAAAAATTGTGGGCGACAATAAGAAGGCTTGGGATAGAAAAATCAAATTAGCATTATGGGCCGACAGAATCACTAAGAAAAGTTCAACTAGGAGAAGCCCTTTCCAACTAGTCTACGGCCTTGATGTCACCTTACCAGTCCATCTAAAGCTTCCATTTTATCAGCTTCTCCAAACTTTCAGCTCAAATCAAGAGGCCATCCAGAATAGAATAAACCAATTGATCGAGCTAGATGAGAGTAGAAGAGACTCTCTTGACCATAGTATCAAAAATTTAGACAAGGTCAAGAGATCCTTTGATAATTCTACCTGGCCAGGTTCCTTCCAAGTAGGTGACACGGTTCTACGTTGGGACAAATGACAGGAAAAACCTGGGAAACATGGAAATCTCGACAGCCTGTGTTTGGGACTGTACATCATCGATGAAATAGCAGGAAAGAACTCCTTCTACCTAAATGACTTGGAAGGAGAAATATTGAGCTTACCAATGAATGGTTTCCTCCTCAAGCTATTTTTCGCCAAGACAGTTTGATGCCTTTAGTGGCATCGGTGGTTTCAGGGCCAATTTCTTAACCTTGCCCTGCATGTATTTCTAAATTGTATATATCATAGATATTGTTCTATTATAATTATTTTGTACCATGTTGAAAATTTTCCTTTGTATATTAGTTTTTGTAAAATATTCCTTTTGATTAATTATGTACATTAGTTTGTTTTTATAGCTAATTTTTTCTTATATATACATGTTACTGACAAACTCTAATTGCCTTGCAGGACCCAAAGATTCCATAGTTCTCACATCCTCTCCTTTGAATAGAAGATCAGTCAGAGAATGTGTCCCAAATGGAGCCAGAATGTTACCACCTAAGTTGTACTTAGTGGTTTTTTATCAAGTGAGCCTGGTGAACCAGATAGGGTTAACTTCAAAAGACCTTTGGAAGTACTTCTGGGAAGTGCTTGTTGTACTATATCACATGTTCATACCCCATGGGGGAGTTGTAATAAATGTTCTAGCATGATAGTGTCTGTAAAAGACTAGGTCTCTTAGACTTTATTTGTCAATCCGACCAGCCCAGGGTGTTTTTTCCCTTGGTTATTATTGGTTGTTGAATAAAAAACTGATAATTTCTGAGTTTTTCACTCCATACCTCCAAAGTTGGGGTGGTCAGCTTGGCATTTAGGCCTATTGAGGTTATTAGAGTCTATGTGTCACTGTATAAACATGCTAGACATCATTTTTGCGTCATATGAACATGTCTAAGTCCCCCTAGGTGTTTTTCAATTTTTCAATATTTTAGTTTTTTCAGTGTTTTTTATTAAAATTAATTTTTTCCAAAACTTAGGCTATCTTTTAATAGTTTAATTGGAAAATTTGATTTTGTAATAAAAGTGGGCCAAATAATCGGTTTCGGTCATGTAGGTGCTCATTTTCAAGCTAAGAGCACCATGTAAACCCATGGACCCACCGTTTCCTAAGTTTTGAGTGATTTTCCATCACTCAGGTCAGAAAGCCCCAACAATCAATTATTGATTATTTTAATTAATAAATTGATGAATAATGGAGCAAATCCAAAATCATAAATCAGTGGATCCTCAGCCGATTTGATTGAAATCAGTCAGATATGAAGTAGATTGATTGGATCTGACAAATCCTTGACTGAAGGAGGGGATCAAATCAGATCCAGAATGGATCTACATCTGTCTTCATGGGGAATTGTGCCCCCTCTCTCTCCTCCACATGTGTGGACTCTCATGGATGCTCTGTGGACTAATGTGTCGGTGTATGGGTTGATGTGTCAGCTCAATCAAGCCCTCGGTTGACAAGTAGGCTTAGTTCAGCTTTAGTTCTGCATTGATGAACTCTCCATCAGTTGATTTCACTTGATTCCATGAGGAATTGAGCCCCCCCTGGGATAGATGGCCTGTAATTTGTATATATCCTGCTTGAGGCTCCCTCTCCCAAGCTAGTTAGAGCTCGACTGAAGGGATTGCCATTGTAACTATGTATTTGATCATCATTTGTGAATAAAGAAGATTTGGAGGCTATACTATGCAGTGCATTTGTATGTGTGGATTCTCAGTGTTATGCTATTGATGTGGTAGCTGCAATTTCTTGCCAAATTCTGTGCTGCTTCTGTGTTCTAGCTTCAAGGATTCAGTTGAATCTAGTAAGGGTGTAAACTAGGAAATCTAGATTGCTTGATCTTGTTTATCCATATGATGTATGCTCAAAAATTTCAGTTATATGCTTAAATAAGGTTATTTTGGCATGATCTTTCATTTTTGTTGCTTTATACATCTATATCCAGATCTCACGAGGTGTGTGCAGGCTTGTGTTATTTAGTTGCAGGTTCCCGATTTGATGAAGGTGTGGATATATATTGACACCATTCCTATCCAATAATATCAATACTCTATCCCTCAGCACTCCACAAAAGGGTGTCCTTTCAGCTTGCTCCATTCAAGCAACGATCCGACCTTCTCTCCTCTTCTTCTCATTTCTACAAAAAATCAACATTTTTACCCGGTTACTCTGTTCGTAGCTTTGATTTTGCTTAGATATATCATATTAAAATTAATTCCAACATAAATCTATCTTATCAAATCCTATATTCTAGATCTTGCACTTAAAATAGTTTCATAAGCATTCTAGATCTAGCTTTAGGGAAATCGTTTTTTTGCATGAAAAATTAAAGAAAACTTGTAGATCCCATGCATTAGATTTCCTTTCGCTGTTATAAAATTTAATATTATGAAATATCAGTGAATATTTCATTGGCTGCACAAACATCAATCCAATATCCCAAGGAAAGCTTGCTTTCCTTGGTTCCTTTTTCGCCTGTTTAGCTAGTTTTAACTTCATTTTTGTTGAGATAAGGTAGGCTGATCCAAAGGTACTCTTAAAGTGATTTTGGGCATATTTTATTCTAACATGATCGCTTTATTTTAGCATTTCTAACATAAAACAAAGAAAGCTGCTGTCCGAAGTGGCCTCAGGAGCGTTCAAATCCCCCCAGGGGTCCCCCTTTTCACTAAAATCTTAAAATTTTTGCAAAGTTGTAAGATATTGGTTTCGGCCTTTATAAGGACCAACAATTTTCTAATATTTCAGTTTTCTAATATTGTAACCAATAATAAAAAAATTTATTCTTGGAATAGGCTCTTTCGAGCCCATTCCCCATCCCCCCTGGGGGGATTTGTGTCAGTGTCCCTTTCGTCGCTTTCTACTTATTTATTTTTTAAATTAGCATTGATCTAATTTGTAGGGTAGTATACTTGATTTTAGTATTAATTTCATATTCCATTTGTGTTGTCAAAGTAATCATCACACTTACCCCACGATTTCCCAATTGACCCGAAAGGGGAAAGAGATTCGTGGTAGGACTAATTAGAAAACCAGAATTGTGTATTTGTTTTATTTTTCATCTTTTATTTATCAGCAATTTTAAAATTAACCCCTCCTCGATTCCCCGATTGAGATCCACTTGGATCGAAAGAGGTTCCTGGAGGGTTTTTCCTTTAAACAAGAACACTCAGTTTAAAACTTACTAAAATTGACAAGACTCCAGTGTGTATGATCTGAACTTGGATGTGGTTCATTCGATCAGTCAAGCTGTATCAAAATAAATTGGGTGACTAGTATAAATAGGACTCACTCTCCCCAACTGACAAACCATCAGGTGAAAATCCAACACCTAGATCAAACCTTTACGGTGGCAAAATACCCAAAGGAAGCGGGAACTTCTGAAAAGTGACCTTGGGGAACCAATCTTTGTCACACCCTAACGGGTGTGTTACAAAAAATAGCCCCAGAGACTCCATTTCATCCCACATATTCCTTGCGGGTAGCCGTGAAGGTTTAGTTTTGGACATACTTCAAGTACTCTCAGGTATATCTGGAGTCCCCCCTTAGCCTAATTTTAATCAACTCACACACTTAAAACATACCAATAGGAAATCACAAAACATTCACTCCAAGCACATGCAAGCATATTGATTCTATTTTTGACTCCATTCTAAGGCACTGGTTAATTTCTTACTTTATATATATATATTGTGTCTCGGCATTGTGCTTTCGTGTGTTCATCTTTTACATCTTGCCATCTTTGATTATCTATAGTTAAATTGCAGACTCCTAAGTAAATCAATAAGTTTAGCATCACACCACTAAGTAATTATCCTTAGTAACTTAATAGGGTCTACCCCCCTTAGCTCCGTTAGGAGTTGAGCCTAAACAGAGGAGTCAAGAACAATGTGACATCCTTGACTCGAGACTTGCCCCCAAGGACACACCGAGTGGCTTGAATATTTCTGCCACGTGACCCAGGTGTGTGAAAGGCAGCAACAAGTCCAATGAAAGTAAATTTGGCGTCGTTCACATTTAGAGATTCTAAATGAGACTAAAGAAGAATCCAAAAAATATATTTCTTCATAAAATTTAGTCTCCAAAGCCCAAAAAATTATAAAATAATACCCTAGAGAACTCTTCTAGTCAATGACTAGAATGTACCTTTTTCGTAACTTAGTCAATCTGAACCGAAAAAAGGGTAAACTACTCTAAAAAAGATGACTCTTCAAATCCTTTTACGAGCATGAAGGTGATAAGCTTACTCAGTGATATTTTCACGTTTTAAGCCATAAAGTAGCTTAAAGAGGACTCCATTAGGGTATCTTTTTTTGTAAATAGGTTTAATGGGTCTGAGAAAATAGTAAAAGTTGACTTGAAAACTTAGTTGATCTAGGGTTTAATGAGCATGAATAAAGTTTTAAAATTGTTCTCAAAAGCTTTTTTCTTTTGACCAAGAATGAAAATTATGAAAAGAAAACTCATTCATACCCAAAAATATCAATTCTCCATGACTTACACTTCTCAAAAATACCATTAGACCTTCATTTAATAAAAAATCAGACTTTAAATGACTATACTAGTGGTAAAAAATAATAAATTTATTAAAATAAAAGCCAAAATGGTAAATAAAACCAGTAAAAGTCAAAAAAAGTTACCATTTTGTTTTTACCCATTTGGAGAGAAAAGGGCCCTCTTTTAGAGCAATCTTGGAGCATGAATTGTGGAGGCTATGATCAATCATTTGGAAAACCATTTGGACAAGGTAGATCCCGAAGTCTTCCCCTTCATTTCCATGGATTTATTTTTTGATTTCATGCATTTTTAGGTTTTTTTGGGGATTTTTCCCAAGAGGACAATGCACATCTTGGGTACCGCACTTTTCCCTTTTCGAAACTATGGTGTTGAGAAACACTGCACATTTTCTTAAGGGAAAGTGCAATGCAATCTCTCTGTCGGAAATGAGAGAGTGTAGTAGCATAGTTTTCCCTAAAACACTTCAATTTTACGACAAAAAAAATATTTTTAAGAAATTGAAATGGTTTAAAATGAAGTTTAATATGTCAATTTGATTATTTGGCAGGTTGCATAAGCGAAAAATGGTAGTGTGGAAAGAACATGAACACGAATTAGATGGAATTCACGGAGCCAATAATCATGATACCATTAATGCTCTTTGAGATTGTAGGACTCTGAGGTCCTACTAGCCAAATGTTTTATCCAACAATACCAAGGATCAGTATAATGGCCAGGAGTGATATTAAGATTTCAATATTCAACGAAAATAGGCTAGAAAATTGGTTTCTATGTGAAGTTGTATCGACCATGAGACAAGTCCAATATGAAGCAATAAAGAAGGTGCAGATGATTACAACCCTTAGGGGTCATGCACTGGATTGGTATATAAGTTCTTTCTGGTTCTGACAGGAGTCACACATAAAACACTCTACCAAATTATAGTGGTACTAATAGATGAATTTAGAAATCCCAAATCTAAATCTATGTGTATTACAAAGATTAAAGATATTAAGCAATGTTAGAATAATCAACCCATAGTATTTACCCACTTAGACATTATTTCATTTATTTTGTCTTATTTGCCTAGTCCATGAGTCCCACCATGTGCAAGTTGCTAATTGCCTATCCATAGAGGTCAAACTTTCCATTATTGACTCATGGAGCGCTTGGGAAAGCCTTAGGAATCAAATCTGCTTTATTCCTGGCCTCCTAGGCGCCCTTCTGTTTTTTCTTCTTTATTGCCTGCTTTTTCAGTTTTTTAAGGCACATAGGAAAGCAAGACTAGGTGAGGTGAATCAGCTTTGTTGCCTCTTCCTCCTCCACTCTTTCCTCCATGAAAAATCATGTATGAGCTGCCATTTGACCACTCTTTAGCTTTCCCATGCGCCCTTGCTAATTCGTTGGGTCCTTGATAGATTTGGGATCAGCTTTTTACACCTATGGGGGATTTGCCTATTTTGGGTAAGCCTGCTTTATGCTAGATTTGGATGCTTCCTTATGCATTCGATTTGCTCATGTATTCTATATATTCAGTAGCCTATGTTATTACAAAGTTGGCTATTGTACACTCATTTAATATAATTTTGTGTTACAGCTCCATATTCAGTCTCCATTGTTGATAATTTGCATGATCAATTGTTAATTGCTGTGAGTGAAATTAATCTACTGCAGGCCTGAATTTCTACAAGCAACTGTCTATGGAGTATGTGTGGGACTTAGAACATAGATTTAAGACATTAATGGATAAAATAAGCTTCCATATGTCAGATGTTGATAACAAAGATTGGTTCATTATAGTTTTGTTGCCACACATATGGATTCCCTTGATGCAACAAAAAATTGTGTTGCAAACTAAAGCGCTAGAGTTGGCCATTAAGCTAGAATCCTCACCTAAAGGAGATACTGGTGCAGGAATGATGAAAATTCAATAACAACTAGATAACCTTACGCTGCAACTCCAGGACATTAAAAAAGGTAAGGAAGTCTAATAAGAACTCTATGTACCAGATGCAAAACTGAAGGACACCACAAGGACAATTGCCCGACATTCATGAACTATGTTGCAATGGGAGTTCTGAATCTGATAACTACACAATGGATTACTTGGTGTATAATATTCCCAAGCTAGAGGCCATTGAATGGAAGAGTGTTTGTACCTACAAAATATTGTCATTGCACCAACTAGTTTACATTGTAAATTTTGAAAATCAGTAGGCCGCGATGAGAAGGACTTCCGAGCATTCCAGTTGTTGCAGGAGAAAACCGTTGACACCTATTTAATTAAAAATGAAGAGAAGATGCAAGCTAAGTAGTCTCAAGATCAATATTCTCATTGCTAGTATCCACAAAATCAATATTCGTAGCAACAGTACTCTCAACCAAGGGGGGGGTAAATTTTCTAGGTCGAGGCGAATGAGGAGTATTTGGTTGTGGAAGAGGACAAATCATTTTTTATAACTTTGGGAAACTAGGACATTTTTCCAGGGACGGTGTGGGTCCTACAAAGACATGTTCATATTCAAAATCCTTTGATCATACTATCAAACATTTTTTGCAATTTATTTCAAAGTGGCAAGCTATAAATGTGGGAAATCCAAATCCTCTGTAGAATCCCAACCCCAACCCTAAATAGAATATTCAAAATATCTTTGTTGAGCCAAGGGAACCAAATATTTATGTAGTAGCAAGGGGAGGTGCTGTGACTAGAATAGACCAAGAAACATAGCATGAACAACCATAGGTATGACCAACAACACAAAATAAAGTGCCATTCAACATCTAGAAAGAAAAGGAAGTATTCTTGGATGCACAACTGGAATTGGTCGACACGAATCAAGTATTTACACTACCAAGAATACTAGTAATGGATATTCCTGAAAGGTTTGATCAATTATTCCAAAAGAAACCAATAGGAAAGGTTAGTAAGCTTAAATAAATTTTTAAAATTTGCTTATTGCTAATACAAAATAAAGATGATGTCGTAGAATTGATAACTCTAATAGAAGAACCTTAAGAAAAGTTACGATCGAACAAAATAATTAACTATGTGTGAAAAAAATTAAAGACCGGTTGGGATTTAAGAATGACTGCTTAGAAAGGAGATTATGATATGGACTATATTATCCTAGATTTAGAATCTGATTTCAACATTATGATGAGAAAAACATGGGAATGCATGGGGAAACCACGATTGGAGTGGTATCCTATTCAGCTCATATTAGAAAATTATCCAAAATTATTACCTATGTTACACCGAAATCTTGTCACCATCATGTTATAAGATAGGTATTCCCTCGAATTCTCCAATCCCTCAAGGTTTTCCCTAGAGAAATTAAGGAATAAATTAACCCCTTGCAATTTTTCCTTGTGTTGAGTTGGTAATGCTCCTCTTCAATTGAAAAAAAGTGTTCCCCAAGTTAGCACCACTCCTGATACATGAGCAAGAAATGGTGCCACCACTCCTTCCCTCACTGCAAGAATCGTTACCCTCTTATCACCGCCTTTTTTCTTCATTGGAGGAGCGGTGCTCGTGTTTTCAAGGAAAAAAGAGAAGCTTCAAGAGGATTCTCGAAGCTAACCTTCGTGGAGCCTCATCCCTATGGTTTAGGACCAGCTGGAGTTCAAGATCCTCCCTTTTTGGATCTAATCTCCACCTCACCCATGAGATCCTCAACCATTGCTATCCTCCCATGCCTTTAAATACTGGCTCACCCCCCATGGGACAAAGGAGGAAGAATTGTGTTTCATACCCAAACTCTATCAAAATCATTCTTGAGTTTTTGGAGGCAAGGTGAAGTTAGAGGAAAGGAGCCATTGGAAGGAACTCTCAACACCAGGGAATGAAGTTTGTAGTCTCTCCAATCATTTCTAATAAAAAATGTCTTTTCTTTCCCATATTTATTGTTTCATATGTTTATATTGCTTGATTCCTTGGTCATGAGCATAGATCTAGTTGATTATATTGTATGCTATCATGTTTGTCTTGTTGTTTTCCATATTTTACAGGTTCTTCTATGAGGATAGAAAGGAAAACCTTTGAGATAAGTATCATCGCATCTCATTCAAGTGATTAACCAAATATAGGGGAAGTTTAACATTTGGTGTTTGTGTTTTGTTCTAGACTTGAACCATTCAAATCTAGGGAACCAGCTCTTGTCCACAGGAGATGTGTATCTCTGGCTAACCAAATTGGTGACTCTGCTGGGGAGAAGTGGTGCCACCACTATGTTTCTATGTATAAGAAGCGATGCTCAGGCTGGTAACGCATTGTTCAACACCTATAGAAACGGTGCCAGGTATTATTCTTAGCCCTGTTTGATATTTGATTCTTAAATGCTTCTTTCGGTATCTGAGATGCATGCTTTAGATTGTTACAATTGTGTTTTGAACTTTACAATTCATTTTTAAATGGAAAACTCAATCAAAAATTAAAAAATAAAAAAAATATTAAAACGAGCCAAAAAAATTTCTCAGGGGCTCACGCCCCCGAACCCCCAAAGACCCTCAATCCCCCCCCTAGATCCCCCTTGAGCATGTATGAATTCATATGTATTTTCAAGAATTGTGATTGATGTTGGTCTTTAAAGCTTCATAGTTGGCCTTGAATAGAACTTGGTTTTGTTAGATATCTGATTTATGTCTTCTTTGATAGAACAAGAAAAGATTCATTCCAGTTTTTCTTCATTTGTTATACATGATTTTTGTATGGTTTTTTATTTTTTTCAAAAATTGTGATAGAATCCATATAAAATTTATTTTAGAATGTTTCTTTTAGTTCATTCTCACTTTAGTTGAAAAATCTAAATACTTTTGTATAAAGTTGTAACAATCTTTTCTTGCTTTTCATTAGAGATCTCACTTCTTTTTTAGTTCAAAAGAAAAAAAATTGTTTCTTTCAGTTGGCAAAGGGCCATATAAGCGTGTTAGAATAATCAAACCCATAGTATTACCCACTTAGACATTAATTCATTTATTTTTGTCTTATTTGCCTAGTTCATGAGTCCCACCATGTTCAAGTTGCTAATTGCCTATCCATAGAGGTCAAACTTGCCATCTTTGACTCATGTAGCACTTGGGAAAGCCTTAGGAATCAAATCTACTTTATTCCTAGCCTCCTAGGAACCCTTCTACTTTTTCTGCTTTGTTGACTGCTTTTTCAGTTTTTAAAGCACATAAGGAAAGCAAGACTAGGTGAGGTGAACCTATTTTATTCCCCTTTCATCCTCCACTCTTTTCTCCATGAAAAAGCATGTATAAGCTGCCATTTCACCACTCATTATCTTTCCCATTCACCCTTGCCAATTCGTGAGCCTCATGATAGATTTGGGATCAGCTTTTTACACCTATGGGGGATTTGCCTATTTTGGGTAAGCCTGCTTTATGCTAGATTTGGATGCTTCCTCATGCATTCGATTTCTTCATGTATTCTATTTATTCAAAAGCCTATGATATTATAGGGTTGGCTATTGTACACTGAGTTAATATAATTTTGTGTTACAGCTCCATTTTCAGTCTCCATTGTTGACAATTTTGCATGATCAATTGTAATTTCTTGTGAGTGAAATTAATCTATTGCTGGTCAGAATTTCTACACGGTATCAGATCCATTGTAGGTTATTACTCTCCTTCAAAAATTGTTTTGCAGGTTCGACATCAAGACTGGGAGCCTTCTACTGACAGCCGGGACAGATTTTCTAAAGCTATGGATTCACAGAAAACTATCCTCACTCCCTTCAACTATTTTGAATGGAAAGCAGAGATGGAGATTTTGTTGAGAGTGAAAGGCCTCTACAGGGTGACTATGGCTACAGAAGCAGAGTCCAATGCTGCTGCAGAGAAGATCAAATGGCACAATCGGAGAGATGAGGCCTATGGCCTCATATGTCTCAGTATTTCCCGAGACCTCCTTTTCCATCTCAATGGATTAAATTCACCGGATCAAGTATGGGAGAAAATTTCTGAACTCTTCGGAAAGACAGATGAGATGAGGGGACACCAGATCAAAAATGAGCTGATTTCCCTGAGTCCCAGTAATTTTGAATCCATGCAGCTATATTTCTCCAAGTTCAAAGCACTAGTTTTGCAGCTGAAACAGTGTGGTATTGAAAAGAAAGATGATCAGCTCATATTGGCCATCCTCTCGAAGCTAGGACTGACTACTCAGTCTTTGTTTCAACCTTCTATGCCACAAAACTCACAGCTCGAACCTGGAAGATGCCTAGCCTTGCAGAATTCATGGAATCTCTCACACAAGAACAAGACAAGCTGGTGATGATGGGCACCATCAAACCATCCAAAGATCAAGCTTTGATTGCTGGAGATTCGAAGGTGGATTCAAAAAGCAAGAAGAAAGTTAAAAAGCCACCTGAGAAAGGAAGAGACAAGAAGCAGTCTCCAGAGGATCAACAAGGTCCCAAGAAAAATACCCAGAAGAAGAAAAACAAAGGTGAAATGAACAAGTGCTCATACTGTTCGAAGGGAAATCACACTGAAATCTCTTGTATGAAAAAGCAGATTGATATGATGACCAATCTACTGGAGAAGAATGGCATCTACCTTCCAGAAATCTCAAAGAAGAGAGAAGGAGGATCAAGTTCTGATGACAGAGAGAGAGTTCATGCTCTAGTTGCTGGCACATCAAGCTCACCCAGTTTT
>LPNX010734249.1:290650-329236 GCA_001517045.1 Pseudotsuga menziesii
TGATTGAGATGAGTTTATTGCAGACCCAAACAGCCCCACAAGGCCTAAATGTGCAGCCAAGACACTACATGCAACAGGTGAGCTAGCTAGGGATCCCAATGACCCAAGGAGGACTAGATCTCAATTTGAGAGTGGTCTGTGCATGAAGGACCCTGAGTTTGCTGAAAGATGCTATTTGATGGTGGAGTCTGATCCTCAAACATATGAAGAAGCAGCAGGAGATCCAATATGGCAAGCTTCCATGAATGAGGAGCTCAACTCGCTACATAAAAGCAACACATGGGAGCTAGTGGATCTTCCTCCAGGGAGAAAACTAGTACAGTGTAAGTGGGTCTATAAGACCAAATTTGCTGCTGATGGTTCACCACTGAAGTACAAGGATATATTGGTAGCTAAAGGCTACTCACAGGTTCATGGCATCGATTACAATGAGACTTTTTCCCCAGTGGCAAAGATGGATTCAATCAGGCTAGCTCTAGCCATTGCAGCATCAAGGCAATGGGAGGTACATCACATGGATGTAAAATGTTCCTTTCTGAATGGTGATCTCACTGAGGAGATATATATGCATCAGCCCCAAGGTTTTGATACTAACCATTCTCTTGTGTGCAGGTTGAGAAAGTCATTGTATGGGCTAAAGCAAGCCCCCAGGGCTTGGTATGCCAAGATAGATAGCTTCTTGCTATCTCTGAATTTTGTTCGGTACAAATCAGATTCGAATGTCTATCTGAAGGTAATGAATGGTTAATTAATGATCATTGTGTTATATGTTTATGACCTCCTCATTATAGGAAGCTCACAGGCTGAGATTGCTTCCCTAAAAGGAGCTATGAACCAAGCCTTCTCCATGACAGATTTGGGGCTCTTAAGTCAATTTCTGGGGCTTGAGATTGCTCAAACCAAAGATGGAATCAAGGTGCACCAGTCCAAATATGCCTTGGATTTGCTGATCAAATTCATAATGAAATATTTCAAAGCAAGCAAAACTCCTTTCCTTTCAGGAGTGAAGCTGGAGGAAGATGATTCTCCACCGATCGTAAACAACACTTTGTATAGACAGTTGATTGGATGTTTATTGTATTTGACACATACTTGACCTGATATTTGTTATGCAGTCAGTGTTGCTTCTAGATTCATGGATAAACCCCATGAGATCCATTGGAAAGCAGCTAAGAGGATCCTTAGCTTTGTTCAGGGAACAAGGACACATGGGATTTTCTATAAAGCCAATTCTGACCTTGAGTTAATTGGTTTTACTGATAGTGATTAGGCAGGTGATAGCACAGATAGGAATTCCACTTCAGGTTATGTGTTCATGCTTGCAGAAGGACCAATCAGCTGGTCAAGCAAGAAATAGAGTGCCATTGCACTCTCATCTACAGAAGCTGAGTACATAGGAGTTGTCAATGCAGCAACTCAGTGTTTATGGTTGCAGGGTTTACTTGGAGAATGTGGTTTCGAACCTGAGTACTCAACTACCATCTACTGTGATAACCAGAGTACCATTCGAATCTGCAAAGATCCAGTTCATAAGCAGAGAACCAGACACATTGAGATTCACATGCACTACATCAGAGAGCTTGTGCATGATGGCACCATTCACCTACTCTTCTGTTCATCTTCAGAACAAGTAGCTGATATATTCACCAAAGAATTTTGTGAGAAGACCTTCAGCAATCTCAAATGACTACTGGGGATTGCTGATCATGCTGTCAAAGCATGAGTGGAGACAAGATTCTACAATTTTGTTTTACAGTCCATGTTTAAGGGAGGATTTTCCCAAGTTGGTTTTGCCTCTTTCCTTGGTTCATATGGACTTGTAGTATGTAAAAGGGTGACTAAGCCTTATTTCTAGGCCCTACATTTTGATTTATTACTCATAAAGTCAGGCTTAAGGGGGGGTGTTAGAATAATCAAACCCATAGTATTACCCACTTAGACATTAATTCATTTATTTTTGTCTTATTTGCCTAGTTCATGAGTCCCACAATGTTCAAGTTGCTAATTGCCTATCCATAGAGGTCAAACTTGCCATCTTTGACTCATGTAGCACTTGGGAAAGCCTTAGGAATCAAATCTGCTTTATTCCTGGCCTCCTAGGTGCCCTTCTGCTTTTTCTGCTTCTTCAGTTTTTAAAGCACATAAGGAAAGCAAGACTAGGTGAGGTGAACCTGTTTTATTCCCCTTTCATCCTCGACTCTTTTCTCCATGAAAAAGCATGTATGAGCTGCCATTTCACCACTCATTAGCTTGCCCATGCGCCCTTGCCAATTCGTGAGCCTCATGACAGATTTGGGATCAGCTTTTTACACCTATGGAGGATTTGCCTATTTTGGGTAAGCCTGCTTTATGCTAGATTTGGATGCTTCCTCATGCATTCGATTTCTTCATGTATTCTATTTATTCAGCAGCCTATGATATTATAGGGTTGGCTATTGTACACTGAGTTAATATAATTTTGTGTTAGATCTCCATTTTTAGTCTCCATTGTTGACAATTTTGCATGATCAATTGTAATTTGTTGTGAGTGAAATTAATCTATTGCTGGTCAGAATTTCTACAAAGCAAGTGTATTTTATTGTTGTATGGGATTTATTCTATGTTTCAAAGAAATTGAACCTCTCTCTCCCTTCCTTAAGTAGGGAATACTTTGAAAGTGAAAGTGAAATTTTTGCACATCATACTGCATGGTTTTAATTTTTATGTCCTCACCTCATGCATCCACCTAACCATTCAAGATAAAATTAAGCACTAGCTTAGGTTTAAAATTTTTAGCAATTTGTGTGATAGGTTAGGGACGTGCTCGAGTGTCATAAAATGTAGGAGTTGTCATTAATTTGTCTGCACTACAACCTGGGACTCGCGTGGTTCTTCCACATATCATCAGTATATCGAACGCCCTAACACGTACCCTTGAGGTATATAGAAATGTACTTCACGTACTCGATTCTATATAGGAAGGCCCGTTGTGGATGGTTGTGCATTAGATAGTACTACTACTGATTTGATCTCTCATGTACGTTACGTATATCAGGAGACACTTTTAGGAATCCTGAGACCATCCGAGCTAACCCTTTGGCCATCTTGGCATCATGCTAGTTGTGATGGTTTGACAATCCCGTGAGGTTCCAGCCCTTTAATCCACTCCTTTCACATATTTTGCTTGCTTATTTAGTTTGATTAGTGCTTTTTGTTTGTATAGTTAGGATTCTTTAGAAGAGAGAGATAGTTTTGTTACATAGTTATGGATTCGCCTTCCAGGACTACCAACCAAGAGACTCCTTTACTAAGCATGTATTTTATGTTCCCTCCATATGGGGATGTTGGTCCTTCTCTCATGGCTATGCTATGCCTTCCTAGATTGACTATTGGATTACATGTTTGGTTATTCTCTAGTCCAGTTATCCCATGCACACCAGTTGCTTCTGATCCTAATCCTTCATCACAAGAGCATCAAACTCATGTTGATCCCTCTCCTTCTTTACCAGATGTGTCTTCTCCCGTTTCTCCCTCTTCTCATGTTGAAAGTTGTAGTACTAGTAGTCAAGTGGATAAGAAGAAGAAGAAAAGGAATATTAAGAAGAAGAAAAACAAACAAAAAACCAATTCTCAACCAATCACTCCTCCTAGTGTGGAGGGTGTTGATCTGCACACCCCAAGATTGCATAAGCCCAAATTCCCTTATAGGGTTTGCAAGGGTGATCAACTTCTAAACAATTGTCATGGTTTGGTCCTAGTTTTAGAAGAGTGGTATAAGGTTTCCTAGCAAGATATGTCATCAACCTATGGTCATCATGTTGATGAACCCCCCTCAACCAGTGACTCTGTGGTTAAGAGTCGAAAGGATAAAGTTAGAAATCCTTGCTTGCTATGTAAGGACATGCACTTTACTTACCTTTGTCCTCACATGGATGAAGCTTCTAAGTTGTTGGAAGATATTATTGTTTCTCTTGAATGGCCTCCAACAGGTTATCATAATTTATCACTTAACATCCCATTGGTTGATAAAGTGGTCAATCCAAATCCGTCCTTGGTTGATCCCACTCTTCCATTGAAGAGTGAAGACGAAGTGGTCAATCTAGTTCTAACCTTGGTCGATCCCACTCTTTCATTGAAGAGTGAAGTTGAAGTGGTCAATCCAAGTCCATCATTGGTTGATCCCACTCTTCCTTTGGAGAGTGAATTTAAAATGGTCGAGTCGATGACATCTCCACCTGATCCTGATCTTTCATTAGAGAGTGTTGAGACTGAAGTAGTCCCTTCGACATAGTCTTTCTCTTATCGCTCTCTTCTAATTGAGAGTGAAAACCATCCTGCTAAAGTTTTTATAGTTAGTTCTAATTATTCTATGTAAAAGGAAATTTTGTCTCTTTCGATAGAACCCTCTCCAAGTATTGAGGTTATTTCCTTTGACTGGGGTAACCTAACACAATCTCATCTTTATTCAAGTGTTCCTTTCCAGATAGTTGTGTGAGTTACCGCTAAGATTATACTCTGCACTATTGTTGACGAAGGGGCTACTGTTAATATTATATCCTCTACTACTTGGAAATCAATAGGTTCTCCTCTACTTGTGCTAGCTACCGATCAGATACTAGCTTTTAATCGATGACCTACAGTGCCTTTATATATCCTTCTTCAGTTATCTATCACTTTGGAAGGAAAACCTGTCTGTATCAATGTTATGGTAGTCCAAGGTCCTTTATATTTCAATATTCTCCTTGGGCGTGATTATTTTTATGCCATGAAAGTTGTATTGTCCACCTTCTTTCGAGTGATGTATTTTCCCCATGATGGGAAGATTATGATCGTTGATCAACTTTCCTTTGTTAAACCCGATCATTGTATGACTCCTAGTCATCAGAATTCCCTGAATGTTCCACATGTTCTTGTGGTTCCTTCCCCTTTTAGTTAGCTTCTTCCCATCATAGGTAAAATGGGGGGCATGGATCCAGCCTATGGATATCACACTGGAGTTAAGTCGCTAGCTTCTTGGGTAAGAATAGGTTGGTGAGAATAGTTCACATTATGTGTCAAGCTCATTAAAAAATGAAACAGATGCCTATGATAAAAGTTCCCATTCTATGTGAAGCTCATTAAGAAATGAAATGGATCTCCTCAAATGATAGTTTACCTTTTGGTTTCAAGCTTGCATAAAAATGAGACCATTCTTGATCATATTTCATTTTCTATTTCAAGCTCGTTAAAAAATGAAGTAGGTTTCCTTAAGCATAGTTTACCTTTTGGTTTCAAGCTTGCATAAAAATTAAACCATGTTTCAAGCATAGTTATTTTATGTTTCAATCTTGTGTAAAAATGAAACAGGTCATTTTGAGCATACTTTATTTTAGTTTCGAGCTCATTAAACCATGAAACGACCCTTTGAGCATAGTTCTTTTTTTATGTCAATCTCGTTTAAAAATGAATTAGATACCCTGAGCATTCTTTCAACTGATATTCGAACTTGTTAAAAACAGTAAGATGGTGTTGAGCTTACTTTTCATTTTTCGTGCTCTGGTTCAAACATGAAAACTGGTTTGAGCTTAGTTTATTACTTTTTAGTGCTCTGCATTCAAACATGAAAAAGGTTAATAGAGTCTTGTTTAAGCTCTTTTTAGACTCTTAAAATGTGAAAAGATTGTCGAGTGAGCTTGTCTTCTTCACTCTCGTAAAGTACTTGAAGAGTCATCTTCCTAGTGATAGTTTACCCCTTTTTTGCACTAGGGGGCACCACTTACGAAAAAGGTACACTCCATCCAATCACGACTGGAAGAGTTCTCTTAGGTATTATTTTACACTTTTTCGAGCCCTAGAGACTAAATCATATAAAAAAACACACTTTGGAGTTTTCATTAGTTTGTTCAGACTCTCTAAACATGAACTACACTAAGTTTTATTTCATTGGACTCGTTAAATTAAACATTGAAAGACCATTTTTGGGGAACAAACCCCTACTCTCTCAGGTTTGTAAAACATATGAGTTTGGACTTGTTTGAAGGATGAGCTAAAATGAGTGTTTGTTACCCTCTTTGAACTCGTAAAAACAAAAAGAGGCACTCATCAATCATGATGGGGAAATTAAGGGAAAGGGAAAACATTTTGCAATAAAGCAGTTGTTAGTCAACTTTGAACATGGCACTTTTCTGCATTTCATTCAGTAAATCGGGTATTCAGCTTGTTTCCAAGTCGATCCACTTTCATGAGTCATGCCACTCCTTTGAGTCTCTCAAATATTTCATTGTCCATTGTTGCATTGTGTTCATCCTCATCAAGTCAATGTTGCCAAGTCTTCGGTCATCCCTCCTTATGTTCAAAAGGGAAACTATTTTGAGAGTTTATACCTGCAGTCAAAACAACTTTTTTGAGCTAGTTACTTTTGATTCAATCCAATGGTTACATTATCTGCAACATTCCAAAACTTTGTTCTGAGTTTCATGTCGTTGATGTGGGATTCATCATGGACCTCATTCGATGAGACTATTCTTGTCGACATCATCTCATTATCCAGGAATTAGTCTCAGAAAAAAGTTTAGTACCTTGATATCTGTATTCATCAATGATAGATTCTCTCGCTTTCAACATAGGTTCACATCATTGACCTTTGATTGAAATATTCAACTAAGTGTTCAGTGTCATATCATCTATTTGCACTCAGTAAATTATACTAGGGTACCTTTGGAATCATTGACATCAATGGTGATCTCCCTCGCACTTGTTAACGTTTCACATCACTGATAGGTAATCAAGTGGTTTCTACCATGTTTGACTTCAGATAATTGTAATCACATGGATAGAATCGTACTTTGTGGAAGACGAGATGAAGACCCTGGGTATTTGTTATAAATCACTCATAGATTTCTCCACAGGTTGCGATGGAGTATATTGTATGAAGTACCAGCATGGATCCACATTTGTATGTTTGTGGCTGTGCTCAAATTTGTGTCAGTATGACATAGATATACATTGTATGTCTGGTAGCAATGTCCAAATTTGAGTCTTCTTCGCATGGATCTACACTGTATTTTAGTAGCCATGACTTTTTTGTATCTCACATGGATGTGCATTGTATTGATTGGTAGCCATGTTGTGAGTCATTTGGGACATGTATCAAAATGTGTTGTATAAATTTTGTGATGTTTGAGAAGTTCTGACCATTGGACCTTTGCCTCGATACTATACCTTGTTCTTTGAAATTATTATGCATATCATTTCCCTCTATCCATCATACTTTTGGGGGCATCTCTGTTACACCAAAATATTGTCATCATCATGTTATGAGATAGGTATTCCCTTGAATGCTCCAATCCCTCGAGGTTTTCCCTAGAGAAATTAAGGAATAAATTAACCCCTTGCAATTTTTCCCTATGTTGAGCTGGTAATGCTCCTCTTCCATTGACAAAAAGTGTTACCTAAGTCACCACTGCTCCTAATACATGATAAATAAGTGGTGCCACCACTCTTGCCCTCACTTCAAGAAGCATCACCCCTTTATCACTGCCTTTTTTCTTCATTGGAGGAGTGGTGCTTGAGTTTTCAAGGAAAAAAGAGAATCTTCGAGAGGATTCTCAAAGATGACCTTCATTCAGCCTCACCCCTATGGTTTAGGACCAGTTGAAGCTTGATATCCTCCCTTTTTGGATCTAATATCCACCTCACCCATGAGATCCTCAACCATTCCTATCCTCCCATGCCTTTAAATACTGGCTTACCCCCCATGGGAAAAAGGAGGAAGAATTCTGTTTCATACCCAAACTCTATCAAAATCATTGTTGAGTCTTTGAAGGCAATGTGAAGTTGTTATATTTTTATCATTTTAGCAATATTATATTAGGATCTTATCTAAGAGAATAACATGCATAGAAATAAACACAAGAGACAAGAGACATGAACAATTTTCCTCGGGGAAACCATTAAGGAGAAAACCCCACAAGTTCCTCAGAGATAGAATGAGCACCAATGGCAGCAGTAAAACCTGAAAATAGAAAAGATGATCTCCAATAGCTTGTTCTCTCTCTCTCTCTCACTTGAGAGAGCTTCTCCTCTCTCACTCATGTGCCCCAATGAGTGAGTGTGTGTGTGATAAATAGAGAGGCTCACTCTCTATTTATATTATTTCGTTCACTTAATGTCCACTTCAACATGTCAGCCCCACTTAACAATTACTTACTAGGGCTGACATCTCTAGGAGAGTCTAATAACCCTAGTGCCCCACAACTTTGGGGAATTTTCCCTTCGATCAAGAAGGAGGGTTAACCTTGACACAATTGTGGGGACTATTGCCCTGACTTACAATGGAGGGTTAACTTCAGTGACTTTACATTACTTTTTTACATTATTGAATCTCTCAATCAAAACATCAGGGCATGACATGATGCAATTACATTATATATACTTCCCAGAATAAAAATCAGGGTACAATACATAAGATATACAAGTGAATACATTCCGAAGTTACAAATACATCAACACTCCCTCTTAACTAGGAAGGTATTCTCTTGACACAATTTATCAGCACAAGTCTTCTTCTCTGTACCATCTATATCATCATTAAGTCATCTTCATGTTCAAGTCATATTCATCTTCAAGTCATCTTCATCGTCAAGTCATCATCATTATCAATTCATCTTCATCAAGTTGGCATCATCACTAGATCATCATCAAAACTGGATCATCACTGGATCATCATCAGAGCTAGATCATCATCGTCATCACTGCTTCTGCTATCTCAATCAAATGGTGCTATCTCTTCATTATTCTCGTCAGAGGAAGTTCTACAGAGCCAACCCTTTTTCATGCTGGTTGTAGGCCTATCCTCCATGTAGGTCTTCATCTTCTTCAGCGCTTATATCTGACCATGGTCGGAAACACATCACAAATATGTCAGAAAGTCCCGCCCAACTCTCACATATGACCATGGTTGAAAACTCATCGCAAACCATGTCAGAAGGGCTCAGCACTCACATCTGACCATGGTAGGAAAATAATCGCACACCATGTCAGAAAGGCTCTGCACTTACATCTGACCATGATAGGAAACTCATCACACATCATGTTAGAAAGGATCTGGACTTATATCTAACCATGATAGGAAACTCATCACACATCATGTCAGAAAGGATCTACACTTACATCTGACCATGATAGGAAACTCATCACACATCATGTCAGAAAGGATATGCACTTACATCTAACCATGATAGGAAACTCATCACACATCATGTTAGAAGGTCTCTCAACCCCAGGCTGAGTGTCAGTCCCAGACTGAACAAATTCCTGGCAACTGACCAGGTGCCTCCATTCTCCCAGAGAATGGCCTCTCAGCACTAAGTTGAGTATTCCTAGTAATTGACTAGGTTCCTTCATTCAAAGAATGGCATTCAGCTCTTATATCTGATCATGTGATAACACATCTCACAGTCACCTCAGAATGGCTCAGCACTCACATCTGACCATGGAAGGAACCAATCCTCTCACCATGATAGAATGGCTAAGCCCTTACATCTAACCATGGAAGGAACCAATCCTCTCACCATGTTAGAATGGCTCTCATCTCTAGGTTGAGTATTCTTGGTAACTGACCAAGTGCCTCCATTTAGAGAATGGAATTCAGCGCTTATATCTGATCATGTGAGAACACATCTCACAGACACCTCAGAATGGCTCAGCACTCACATCTGACCATGGAAGGAACCAATCCTCTCACCATGACAGAATGGCTCAGCCCTTACATTTGACCATGTAAGGAACAAATCCTCTCACCATGTCAGAATGGCTTATGGACTCATCACTTCCCCTTAGAGGGAACCTCAATCTGAAGAACACCAAGCTTTTCCCTGAAGTACTCAAACTTCACTCTGGCCAATGGCTTAGTCAACACATCAGCTATCTGTTTGTCCGTCACAACATACTGGAGCTTCACTACTCTTCTCTCCACCATATCCCTAATATAGTGATATTTGATCTTGATATGCTTCGACTTGTCATGGAACATCACGTTCTCTGACAAATTCACACAACTCTGGTTGTTGCAATATATACAAGTAGCATCTAACTAAGATCAAACAAATCAGACAATAGCTTCATCAGCCATACCTCCTCAAAAATAGTTGAACAAGTTGTGACATACTCTGCTTCAGCTGTACTCAGTGTCATGCAAGACTGTTTCCTGCTAAACCAAGAGATCACACCTGATCACATACTGAAGTAGCACCCTGAAGTGCTCTTCCTATAGATGGCACTGCCTGCCCAATATGAATCAATATAACCTTCCAGGTTAATCTTCTGATTCGCCTCATACTTGAGCCCATAATCAATTGTACCCTTCAGGTACCTCACTACATGCTTTGCAACCATCAGGTGAACATGTCTCAATGTGTTCACAACAAAGAAAATATCTAGTATTGTATTCATTAGGTACATCAAGGAACCAATCATCTGATGATACATCATAGCATCAACCATCTCTGATGAAGCAACACTTAATAGATTCAGGTTCGATGCCATAGGTGTGGTCATGGCCTTACATTCCATCATCCTGAACCTCTTCAGGATCTCTACTACATACGTCCCTTATCCCAAGGAGATTCCATCCGCATTCTACCACACCTCCATGCCTAGAAAGTAGTACATCATATCCAAGGATTTCATCTCGAACTGTCGTCACTTGTTCTTCAGAACAAGTCTCATCCTTCTTTTCTTGTAGGCGATTTTATGCAATCTTTCCTACAAGTCAAATGTAATAATTGTATGGTTAGAAATGTTTCATAAGGTATATTCATAATGAAAAATTCTTTTGCATCAAGATATATGATTATGCAACTATTTTAGCCAATACAATATTCATCCATATCTCACTGAAACTTTTTAGATTCCTTCCATCTCTACCAAGACAACATTGAAATTGTGCACTAATCCAATATGTCATCAAAGAGGTTTCATTCTAGATAAGTAGCAATCGAGAGTTGTATAGCACCATGATCTACTTACCCGTCACATGCGTATTAGTAGTATACTGTCATTAATGCAAACATTCTACCATGCATAATACACCAACTAAATATAAACAAATGCATAACAAAACAATATCATGAAATGACATTTGAATACTTATCTTTATTTGTTTCGTGGGTAGACTCCTTCTTGAGCCTTCAGCTTCATCATATTCTTCATTCATCATTTCTTATCCAAATGCTAAGATAGATAAGAGGTTCTTCAAGAGTTGAGTCCTTCGTATTCCTCATCACTTGAGGGATCTTCTTTGGATGGTGAGCGCTTGATCTTCAGTTGCTCCTATCTTCTCTTCTCTTATTATGAGTCAAGCTTCTTCTTCTTCCCAGAGTCTGTTGAAAGTAATCACTTCCTTCTGGCACACATTCATCACATGAATGAATCCCATGATATTGGGAGGCCATTCAAGGTGGATATCACCACTTATGCATTCTCCACTTCTTCTTCTACTGCTACAAGTTGTTCTTTGATTTGAGAGACCCTCATAAAGTATGGCTGTATGGTCTCTGCATTTTGGAATTTCACATTCTTCAACTGTTTTCTCAAAGTCATATTTTGATTTATGTTCTTCCCTTCAAATAACTTGGTCAAGGAATCAAACATCTCTTTCAGTTTCTTTAGGGAATACACTTGTGGTATAAGGTGAGCCATGATTGAATCAACAATGATCTTCTTGGCCTTGACCAAGTTCTTCTGGTGTAAGGCTTTTAGTCTCATCTCCCTCTGGAACTGGAACCTCTCTACTTATGTAGGTGTCCAATTTATTTTCTTCAAAGAGATCATATACTTCCATGCTTCGAAGTTTTCAACTTCACCAATATTATCATCAATCTGATGTGATAGATCACTTTGAAATTAGAACCTCAAATGAAAATAGCAAAATATTAGATCTTACCAATTTGAGGTGTCCGTCCTAGTTTTGGAGCTAGCTGATCTAGGGTTTGTCAGAGAAACCCTAATTTTAAAAACTTGGAATATTTTAGATATAATTGGATAGAAAGATAGACCTCTTCAAGGTGAGTTGTCCAATGTACTCCTTTTCTGAAAACAGTGGAGGGAAGCTCTCGGAACAGGAAGCCCTAGTTATCCAATTTCTTCCACAGAAATTCCTGATATTGTTTCTGCGGTATCTCCGCAATTACTAATACTCTGTGTCTGAATTTTGTACTAAGGTATTCCCAGCTATCCTTGTTCCAACACCATAGGTTTCATCAGAATTTCTTTCACCAATTGGGACTTATGAGCGTATTCCAAAGGTGACCTGTTTCAGGACTGTTCAGCATAGCAAAGTTGTACGTACTGCCATGTGTCACTGTTTCATATTCTGGGTCTGAAACATTTACCACCGAAAGTACAGTCCATGAAATTTCTGGAACATCTTCAAAAATTTCATTTGGACATTGGTATCCAAATATATAGCAATTCTCCCCAGGTGTCGTATTTAGTGATGAATCCTGGAAGAGGCTGTAACCCTAACTTTGAGGAATCATATATCCTAGAATATAGTGGATCTAAGGAAGAAACTTGGACACAGTGTACATGAATATTTTATATTTGACCTATGAAATTTTTGGCCCATGATACTTCTGAAATCCTGAGATATATCGAATTTACCAAAATGTATCAATTTTAGTATTTAGGGTCTTTCCAGCCCAAGGTCAAACTAGGGTCTGACTTTCCCGGAGTTACACCCAACCAAAAATATCAACCCAGGTCTCTAAAATTATATTTTTATGAGGAGATAAATCATATGCCAGGCTCACTCAAAAATATTTCTTCTGTAAAAATCCCTAATTTCCCGCACCAAAAACTGAAAATGCCCAGAAATGAATTCCGCTTCAACAGAAAGATGCGCCCTTCAATGGAGATTCAACCTAGCATACATTTGTTGATGGATTGTGGAGAGAGACCCAAAAATCAACAAGACCTAGCTTCCACAGCTGCACAATTTTTTCTTCTCAGGTTAGCTCTGACACCATGTTAGATTTTTATCATTTAAGCAATATGATCTTAGGATCTTATCTGAGAGAATAACATGCACAACAATAAACACAAGAGACAAGAGACACAAAGAATTTTCCACGGGGAAACCATAAAGGAGAAAACCCTGCAACTTCCTTAGAGATAGAATGAGCACTAATGGTAGTAGTAAAACTTGAAATTAGAAAAGATGATCTCCAACAGCTTGTTCTCTCTCTCTCTCTCACTCATGCACCCCAATGAGTGAGTGTGTGTGTGAGATAAATAGAGAGGCTCACTCTCTATTTATATTATTTCGTTCACTTAATTTCCACTTCAACATGTCAGCCCCACTTAAAAATTACTTACTAGGGCCAACATCTCTAGGAGAGTCTAATAACCCTAGTGCCCCACAACTGTGGTGACTTTGCCCTTCGATCAACAAGGAGGGTTAACCTTGACACAATTGTGGGGACTATTTCCCTGACTTACAATGGAGGATTAACCTCAATGAATTTACATGACTTTTTTACATTATTGAATCTCCCGATCGAAACATCAGGGCATGACATGACTCAATTACATTATAGATACTTCCCGGAATAAACATCGAGGTACAATACATAAGATATACAAGTGAATACATTTTGAAGTTACAAATACATCAACAAAAGTTAGAGGCATGGAGCCATTAGAAGGAAATCTCAACACACAGGCATGAAGGTTGTAGGCTCTCCAATCATTTCTAATAAAAAATATTTTTTCTTTCCCATATTTACTGTTTCATATGTTTATATTGCTTGATTCCTTGGTCATGAGCATAGATATAGTTGATTATATTGTATGCTATTATGTTTCTCTTGTTGTTTTCCATATTTTATAGGTTCTTCTATGAGGATAGCAAGGACAACCTTTGAGAGAAGTATCATGGCATCTCATTCAAGTGATTAACGAGATCTAGGGGAAGTTTAACATTTGGTGTTCATGTTTTGTTCTAGGCCTGAACAATTCAGATCTAGGGAACTAGCTCTTGTCCGTAGAAGGTGTGTATTTCCGGATAACACCTATCAGTCGATTGAATCAGGTGCCTATTGATGTGGAAGGCCTGAGAATGTATGTTGACTTTGAATTTATCCACATTATGAATGAAACAAAACTGTATCATGAAGTTTTGGGGATCGACCGGGAGATTGATAATCATACCATAATTAATTTCAATAAAATAATATTAAAGTTTGAATATTTAGATATAACGGTGGTTGCACCAATTGATTCTCTAGAAGGTCAAATATACGTTGATCCTGTAAATAGTGAAGGATAGGGTGACTATCTGGACCATATTTATAAAATCACATCTGTAAGGTATGATTATAGAAATACAACAACCGATGAAAATCTTAGTTGGTGAAGTATTATCTCCTTAACATCATATTCTGGGGAAGCATTGGAAAATTGGCAGAATAGGATGCATGAATTATCCATGAGAAAGTGCGAAGAACTACACTGTCTGTGAAACAGGTGGTAATCAAGGTAAGTGTGAAAGAATTATACAGTCTGTGTGAAGGGTAGGAATCAAGGTAAGTGATCTACCTACATATGAAGGTTTAGCTAGCCTTGCATATTTCTAACAAAATTTGAATAAAAAGTCACATAACATCAACGCTTGTCCTCAATGTACTTTCCAGTAAAAGCTACACCCACCATATGGTGGGTCACAGATAAAGAATATATCTTAGAATGGCCACAATGTGAAATATTGTTGGATATAAGTTTCATAGAAGAGATCAATTATATTGGTTGAAAATATAAAAGATTTACTAATCATGTCGAACATATTGAGTATTGTCATGCAACATGGGAGACATGTCTGTGACAGGAATGGGTTCATAAGTTTATACACACATTAGACATGATACCAAGGAACTGGAATACATCAGTTGAAATGAGACAAGGGAATATTGAATGGGATGAATTACATACTATCTTCATACATGCATTTGAATGTATCGATGCTCATCCATCGATTGATGTTGCATTTCAAGTAATAAAGGAAAAGATATTTAAAGATATCCTTGTTGCAATGACAAACTTCAATCATCGCAACATAACAATACAACACTGGATGGAGTGCTATAATGTGATATGATAACCTAACGACGATGACCCACTCAACATAAACATACCTTAGTGTGAATGTATGCATGTAGTGGAAGGATTTGGTATTTCTAGTGACCAATTTTTGAATCCACTAAAAGTCAAGAAAATCAACATTGGCTCCTCAGAGAATCCAAAATTTTCCATTATTGGAGATTATTGGGATGACGAGACTATCGGGAAAATCACGGATCTATTGCATGAGTCTCAAGATCTATTCCCTATGAAATTCTCAGAGATTAAAGGGATTTTCAGAGACCTTGGAGATATGAAGATACCTTTAAACCTTGATGCAAAACCTATCAACCAATGACCATACTGATTGAATCCATGGTATAAGGAAAAATTCAAAGTAGAGTTGGAGCGAATGTTGGATGCAGGTATCATAGAACCTGTAGAAGAATTAGAGTGGATCTATCCAATAATAGTGTAAGATAAAAAATACTACTAGTGAAGTGTGTATTTGTGTTGAACTAAGAAAATTGAACGATGCTTGTTTACATGACCCATTTCCAAATCCATTTACAGATGAGTTAGTGGAGAGAGTCAGGGGTCTATAAATTTAATCATTCAATGATGGGTTCTCTCACTACCATCAAATTAGAATTGCAAAGGAATATTGACACAATACAAGCTTTGTGATGGAATTGGGTTCCAATACATGGTAATTCCCTTTGGACTAAAGAATGCTCCTATTATTTTTTCTAGGATAGTAGTGGTTTCCTTCAAATATTTTGATTAGAATTTTATTGAGGTCTACTTCGACAATTGGATTGTATTTGGGACCATTAAGGATCATATTGAGAGCCTCAGGATGATGCAGGAATGTCATCGCCGGTATCAAATTTAACTGAACTTAAAGAAATGTATCTTTCAATCCCCTTTTGGAATTCCATTGGGCCATGTGGTTTGTCATGATTGAATCTTGGTCGACCCAACCAAAATTGTGATTATTATCAACCTACCAATGCCTACCATAGTAAAAAAACTAAGAGTAACATTGGGTTATACAGGATACTATCAAACTTTTATCAAAGGATATGTGGATGTGACAGCTCTGATGGATAAGATATTGAAAAAAGATGTTAAGTTCCAGTGGATGGGAATTTTCCAAGAAAGTATGGACACTTTAAGGAACAAGATGGTTACAACACCCATACTTGTATTTCTATAGTAAAAAAATGAATTTCATGTACATGTCAATGCGTCGCCTGTTGCTCTCAGTGTGGTACTAGCACAACCTAGCAATGGGTTGATTGATCATCCTTTTTCCTTTGATAGAAAAAAATTATCAACATCAGAGAAGAACAATACCATGACGCAAAGAGGTGGACTAGCTATGGTAGACACTCTATGAAAAATTTGACACTATTGTTTGGGTGGACATTTCAAAATGTACATAGATCATTCAACATTGAAATACCTGGTCAATAAGCCAATGTTGAGGGGTATATTTTGGTGTTGGCTTCTCCTTTTTTGGGAATTTGACTTTGAAGTCATTGTTAAACTGGGCCAACTAAATTTAGGACTAGACCATCTCTCGAGGATCAAAAGTGGTGACTAACCTTCTAACCTTGACGATAGTCTCCTGATGCACAACTATTTGCCATAACAATGTTTGATGATCATTATAGAGAGATAATACAATTTTTTAGTATGGGCTATGAACTAGCTGATCTTATTACGACACGAAAGAAATAATTAGTTGTGTGAGTTGCAAACTTCCAATTGATCACTAGACATTTATATAAAATGCACTCTAATGAGATTCTTAGTAGTTGCAGTTTGGAACATGAGAAACTGATGATACTAAATGAAGTGCATGCTAGATTCATAGGAGGCCATTATGATGAAAAAGCTACACTATGAAAGATATTGCAAGCAGGATTGTGGTGGCCCAACATGCATGCAGATGCCCAAGAATATTATCATAGTTTTGATGTCTGTAAAAGAACTAGAAAGTCATCGCAATGAGATGAAATGCCATTAGTACCCCAAATAACTTTGTACGAATTGCACCTTGTCCTTGATAGCTCCAACTTGCTCCACAATTGCTATCTGATGGATTAGGCCAGGGTATCAATTCAATAGCATAACTCTACTATTCTTCTCTCTCCCTCAACCATGGAGTATGAGCTTGTATTCATAGGGCTCAAATGGATAGGATGGTTTAGAGATTGGTGGGTGAGGTGGCCACAAGATCCTACAAAGAGGGATATTGAACTTAACCAACCCAGCTGAGTAGGGATAAGGTTAGACATGAGGCTCTTGATCTAGAAGCCTTGAGAAAACTCCTTTTTTCACCTTTTACCAAGGGCAACACTTATACCACTTTATGAAAGAGCGGTGATGGGTTGGAACTGCGCCAACAACATAGGTTAAAGGCGGTGGTACCTCCTGGTTCTCACATAACTAGGGCAGTGTTGAACAAGGTACCACTTATCTTCTTGAGGGTAGGAGCGTTGCTGCAATTTTATATGTTGGAATCAACACCTGGAGTAGGATTCTCTTCAAGTTTGGGATTTGAGGGCAAATGTCTTGTGTTAGGGATCATATCACATGCTGGTGACAAATTTTGAGTGTAACAGAATGCCCCAAAAATCATGAGGCTAGAGGAATATGATAAGCGAGAGCTTTGATAGAGCAAGTTATCACTTCAAGGTAAGAGCCAGCTTGATTGGAGAGTGTCATTGAACAGGCATCTCCAATACATCAATACTTTGACTCATGGATAAATGTAACCTCATCATGGTTGTAGACCAATACAAGACAGATCCATGAGAGGAATAAACGGCCATGGCTACTAGAATACAACGTAGATGCATGGGATAGAGGACGACTCAAACTTGGACATAGCTACCAGATATACAACATAAATCTATGCCATAAAGATGCAAATTTGAGCATAGCCATGACAATAAAAATGTGGATCCATGCTAGTACTTCATACAATATACTCCATCATAACCTGGGGAGCAAGCTATGAGTGCTTTAACAAATACCCAAGGTCTTCATCTTGTCTTCCACAAAGTACAATTCTATCCATGTGATTACAATGTTATGAAGTCGAATATGGTAGAAACCACTTGATTACCGGTCAATGAGGTGAACCATTAACAAGTGTGAGGGAAATCACCATTGATGTCAATGATTCCCAAGGTACCCTAGTACAATCTACTGGATGTGAATAGATGTCTTGATGTTGAACACCTAGAAGAGTCTTTCGATCAAAGGCCAATGATGTGAACCTTTGTCGATAGTGAGAGAATCTGTCATTGAGGCATACAGATCTCAAGGTACTAAATATGTTTCTAAGACTATTTCCCAGATGATGAGTTGATGTCGATAGGAATAGTCTCATCAAAGGAGGGCCATGATGAATCCCACATCAATGACATGAAAATTGGAACAAATTTTTGGAATATCGTCAATCACATAACCATAGGACTAACTCAAAGTACTGACACAAAGGTTGTTTTTACTACAAAGGTAAACGTCTTTCTTCCTTCGAACATTAGGCAGCATGACGAAAGACTTAGCAACATGACTAGACCAGACAGACACACAATGCGACAGTGGATAATGCAACCTTTTGAAAGACTCAAAGGAGTGACATGACTCATGAAAGTGGATCAACTTGTTGGTCAGCTGAATACCCAATTGACTGAATGATATGCATAAAAGTGCCATGTTCAAAGGTGACAAACAACTCTCATTGGAATTGCAAAATAATTCCCTTCCCTTAATTCCCCCATCATGATTGATGGGTGCCTCTTTTCATTTTTATGAGTTCAAAGAGGATAAAAAACACTCTTTTAAGCTTATCCAAAGACAAGTCCATTCCCATACATTTCACGAACCTGGGAAAGGAGGGGTTTGATCCCAAAAAAGGGTCTCTCGGTGTTTAGTTTAACGAGTCCAATGAAAGCAAACTCAGCATCATTCATATTTAGAGAGTCTGAACAAAGACAAAAGAAAACTCCAAAGGGTCCTTTTTCATAAAATAGTCTATCCGAACCGAAAAAGAGATAACCTACCATCGGAGAGACGACTCTTCAAATACATTTACGAGTATAAGAATACAAGTACTTGACAATCTTTTAATATTTAGGGAGTCCAAAAAGAGCTTAAAGGAGACTCCATTAGGTCTATTTTTTAACAATGAACAATTTTATGAGCCTAAAAAAATCACAAAAAAGACTCAAAACTTTGATACTGAGTTCTGAGAGCATGACCAAAGTATTGAAACAAACGCTCAAGGAATTTTTTCGTTTTAAAGAAGTATGAAAAAGTCAAAAACAAACTTCCCATAGATTTTTACTATTTTCATTTATACCCCTGTAAAACTCAATAGCAACGTTAATTTCTCAAAAAATGACTTTTAATGAGTCATACAAATGGATTTTATAATGATAACGATTTTAAAATATTAAAATGACATTAAAAAACCCTAAATTAGCTATATAAAAGTCATTTCAAATAGTAAAAAACAAAACATTTCACTATTTACCACAAGTCAAGAGCATTTTGGAGCAACTTTGAACCAGATCTTCAGTTGATGAGTCCTAGAGATCCGACCATGTGATTTGAGCGTCGTCAGAGCCAGGTAAAAGAAAAAACCCTCAGCTTTCACTTTTAAGTATTTATTTTTGGTTTTAGGAGGGTTTTGGCCATTTTAGGCAGGCCTTAAACTTGAAATGTGGGCACTGCTCTTGCCCCTTACGGGATAGGTGGTGCACTGTGAGAACTGCGCTTCTAACACTACGATCAGGGGGTGCCACCACTCTGTGCAAATAGGGCTTAGGTGGTGCCAGCCGTGAGCTTAGAAAAATGTGTGGAAAAGAAAAAATACAAGGTTTTTATTGATTTTAATGATTGGGCATGTTTTTAACTAATCCATCAATGGTTTTCGACAGCTTTTCAGTGGTATAAAATGGTGATTTGGAAGGAATGGCAGCATGATGATGATAATTCCCTTGCTAAAAGAAATGCAGGATGTATAGCTGCATAAAGGAACTACAGCCTCCTTAAGTTCTTTAGGACACCTAGTATGGTGTCTCATGAGAGATTGTTGGAGTATATACTCCATATGTGGAATCCAAAACAACAATACTTCGAGGTGGGGGAACATGTGTTGACCATTGACATAGAAGACATCTACTTCTTAAATGGATTGTTGAGACAGAGCACTGCAATTTCATTGACTGGTTCTCGTGGAGGGGACGTGACTACTCAGGAGATGATTGACCGCCAATGCCTTCCTAGTACTTGAACTCTAGTGAAGAAGATTCCCATCAAGGTAGTAGTGGATCTTCCTCTCTACACTCTTATTTTTACCTTGCAGAGGCTAGCTGGGAGCCAAGTGCCTCATCAGGATTCTAGGGAAAATATGCTCTATGCGATAGAGGATATGGAACCTACATTTTTCATTTGGGCAAAGGCATTGCTACCGATATTTAAATACTAGTTGACCAAGTGTTGGCAGGGAGAAATAAAATAGTTTGGCTATGGTTCTATATTAGCCTGTTTTTTTTTCGAGTGGGTCCCTCAGTTGAGACCCCAAGTGGTTTTTACTGAGCTGAGGGAGAGAGACCCTCATATGTTGAGGTGGGTTAGGATCATGACCTGTACAGTAGCAGACAGAGGGAAGGTGAAGTTCGGGGCTCCATTCTTTCAGTGGCTAAGTGACCAGATCCTCATGATTGAGGATTATGCTTATGTAGGCACTGATTTCAAGGGAGACCCTGACCTATCACTCCCACCTGGCAGACAGTGGGGAGACATGGGTAAGAAACAAAAACTTAAGATAGATATTTGTGTTTTTTGTCTTTTAATGTTTTTTATTTATGTGTAGTAACGAGACCTGAAATTTTCATGCAGATGTAGGAGTTGCATGACCAAGGGGATCATCCCCACTGGACATGATCGGGATATTGATTTGTTCAACGAGGCGATGACCCTATGGGAGAGCTGGAGGAGAACCTAGAGAGGTTGGAATTCGACATAGCCGATGCATCCATTGATGATCTCTCGATGCGCTATCAGAGGCACATAGCAGGGGTGCCAGGCTGCATCAGTCGTCTGCTACGTAGAGTAGTGTGGGATGTTATGTGCTACCATGAGCATCACTAGATCTTGCATGATTGTTATAGCTGATTTTACCACACCAGGTGAATCACACTTATATGGCCTTCACCTGTCTCTCTACAGACTCCTTAGACCCCTTGGACCATTTTTTGTCCTTTGATGTTTCCTAGACCATCCCTATAAACATGTGAAAATTGATATACATGACTTTTAAACCCCTTATCACATATATATACGGGTTTGACCCCTAAAATTGTGTACATTGGGATGTGTACAAAATCCAAATCCTTTTGGAGTTTTCGTTGACATGGATCCGACTAACTTGTCTCCTAGGCTTCCATAATCCTTGAGATCGCTCGGATTCGACCTTTCACTACCCCATTGAAAAGCTATATAAGGAACTCTTTGGATATATTGAAGGCATAAGAGAATTGAGAGCAAAGAAACTATAGTCCATTGTTGCCAGAACTTGTGCTTGATTCTGCATCCCTTTGTCCCTTGGAGCACTTTGGTGTTCTTCCCAAGCTTTCCTTTTGCTTGTGAGCTTGCTATCGAGAGATGGAGGATTGAGGTGGTGGAGGCCCAAGTGGGGGATTCAGTTTCTCCAATTCATAGATGTGCTGATAGAGGTTGTATTCATCGTAATATCTGATTTTATATTAATAGAAATATCTTTTCCTGTTCAATAATGTATGTTTGAATGAATATTTTATCCATGGATGATTTCAAATTATTATACATTGTTGATTACATATGCTAGAGTAGATCTAACACCAATATATATAGTATTCTTGTCTTGTTTACTTGTTGTTGAGGAAGTGATTCATCAATTCGAGCTGAAGTTGGAAAGCTCAACGGGGATCTACTTCAACCGTCCGGAATAAGGTACGAGGTCTGATCCTTTAGTGTTAGATATTTGATTTCTCTTGGATATTGAAAAGGATTTATTTCTAGAGTCAAGCTATCTATTGTGGTACCCCAAGCCATAGGAATTTCTCTCCATAATAGAATTGCCGACTCCGCTGGGGAGTTCCTAGTAGTTGTCCTTTGGGGGTTTTCTATCAGCATTCAATGACTTTGAATTGCCCTTTTTTCTCTGACCCTGTGTCGGGTCTGGGGGCATGTTTTCCTAGTAGTGTCTAATTGGTGTGAAGTTTGTCTCAGCTTGTCTGTTTGCCTTTATTTTTATGCACCTTTCTTCCTGTATGCGATTTTTTAACTCACAATCACGTATATACAAGGGTTTCACTGCTATTTCCATGTACACATGTGGGTTTACTATGAACAGTCGCGTATGCCCTTAGTTTTTCCTTATAGAGGAAGATTGATTGTTGCTGGGTGAATTTGGATGATTGTTGAGTCTCCTTTCATAATGCTAAAGTCTATATACACCTCTGTTTCTGACCAGAGACATCTTTTTAAGGGTAAAATTTATTTTTTGAAGAATGTTCTTGTCATTGCATTTTCAATTTTTTGTTTTGGGATTAGTGCATTAGATTTATTTTCCCTTAGTACTTTGCTTGAGTGTTGCTTGAGTGTGCTTGGAGAGTCTGAGGGTTGTAGAACCATTCTTTTTCTTTAGTATCTCATTTTTATTTCAAAAAATCCAAAAATATTTGATTATCATTATGCATTGCATATTGCATTTTGCATAGTACTTGCACTATATTTGCTTTGAAGTATTTTTCAAGATTTCATATAGGAAAGCTTGCATTTATCATTCGAAGAAAATTGCGCATTTCACGTAGTAGCATACCTTGTTTTTCATGGACACAATGCATTTGCATTGATTGCTAGGTGTGCATTTTGCTTCATGTTGTGTCATAACACCATTAGTTGCACGACCATCTACCTCTTTTAAGTAATAAAGCCAATTAAAATCAACGCTTAATTAAAATGAACTACACTATTTTATTTGATAGGGTTCACCAACAAGATTAGGTTTTAGGGTCTTGGAATAGTTCATTGTGAGTAAATTCTCGAAGACCACTAAACAACATGTATGTGTCTGTCCAGGTGAGTGTGTAAAATTTCTTGGTATAACTAGTGTTTCTCAGGATCCTCCTCTCAAAAGGGAGTTAAGCACAAGGCAGTGTGAGAGGTTATTTATTGGGATGACCCCTAGTTATAACTGAGTAGAACCAGAGATAATTCCAGTATTGTATTCGGATCTAGGGGCTCTTTCGAGAGTTTTGGGCTTTGCTACCCTGCCCATACGGTCAATCCCTCCTACGACTGTCCACCTAAGCATTGATTATATTGAGGTGACCTTAGTTTCCTTACCTAGGATATCGAGAGGGTACTCTACAGGGGTTATTTTGTGGGTGTCCCAGCCAGGTTGGGGTCAGACAACACAGTTGCTTTATGCGTTGAAGTTGAGGGCTACAATAATTGGTTACATACCTTTTCTTGTTGTGTATGGGAGTCTCAAGCCTCTCCTAGGAGAGACATACCTGCTTCATTCGGGAGCTCATTTATCCTACCCTTGATTTCTTATGTTTGGCTTTAGATTTTATTGGTGTATGCTTTGTGCACATTAGCTTGCCTAGGGTTTGCATAGTTAGAGAGTATTTTTGCATTTTTTGAGTCATTGTGGATTTGGGTATGGCGCATCGTCATTCTCATCATTTAACAAGACTTTTTCCTTCTACATCTCCTCCTACTTTGGGAGAGAGAGATAGATAGTACAAGCGGACTACTTCGCACATTGATTCACACACGATGGGAGACCATGAAGAAGGTATTCCTGAACCACCTTTTCCTATTCAAGTGGAATATGGGGAGTTTACTCCTAACTATGATCCTTCACCTGATTTGACTGAGTTAGGTCCTGTAATTTTTGAGATAGGTACTTTTCATGATAGACCTACTTACTCTAGTGTTGATCCCCCATTGACGCATCACCGGTATGGAATGTCGGAAGATGATGAGACTCATTTTGAACCCGCGAGCACTAGTTATGGTATGTTTGGTTTTCCGACACATGATTTGGCATTTCATGTTGAGTCTGAGTTTGAGCCTAACACTACGCCTAGTGGTACTCTCATTCTTTACCATGTGGAGAGGTTTGGGAGCACAAGTCACATTGCACCTTCCATCCCAGCAATGGAAGCTACAACACATATTCCTGCTAGGCCTAGGGTTAGTGATCCTATTAGGATACCAAATCCAAGATGAGTGACTATAGGGAATAACACGTACATAATTTCACAGGTCCCTTCGTCCTCTGTTTCTAGTTCTTTGAATGTTCACCCTCCACCTCATTCATGTGGTCCTTCGGGCCAGAATGTTGCTACGAGTCATGTCCTTACTACGGTTACTCGACCAGTTGTGTCTCAAGTTCAAGTACCACCCATTGTTTTGAGAGGTCATGTTACTACTTCTGAAGCATATATTCCTACTTCCAAAATGTATATTCCTACTTTTGGAGCATATATTCCTACTTACGGAATGTCTCATGGGACATCTCATGCAATGACTTATGGACCTTATTATGGGACGCAGTATGGATAGGGTTCTTCACCTTATGGGTATGGGTATCAACAACCCACTTACTGTCCAAATTATGGCTTTGAAACCCCAAATATTCAAGGTACACCACAGTATGGTGCTTCCATGCCACCCTATATGGGTCAAACAGGAGGAGGGCACTATGGTCAAGGCCATGGTGGTTATGGTAATCAGACCTATCTGAATCAGAACTATCAAGGAGCAGTCTATCGACCTACTCATCCTAGGATCTCTTTCCTCACAACGCTAAATATTTCCGACTTGTCGAGATTGATGAACAATATTGTATCTCATGACCTGGCTTGGCCAGCTGTCCCTACTAAGCTTCCCTTGGACATACCCAAATTTGAGGAAAAACTGAGAGAGGATCTGAGGGAACATGTTACTACCTTTCACCTATGGTGCTCTTTAAATTCCTTACACCAATATTCGATCCGTTTAAGGTTGTTTCAATGCACCCTTACAGGGCCTGCCACAAAATGGTATATAGAGTTACCTAGGGTGGCATTCGCTTTGTTCGATGACCTAGCGATGACTTTTCTTAACCACTTCCAACTACCAATGCATTACAATTTTGGTACAGAACTCTTGTCAACATTTTTATAGAATAAAGCCACACATATCTCAGACCATATCCAAGAGTGGCATAGATGGAAGAGGTTGATTAAAGCCTATATATCACCAGAATTCCTTCTCAAATGGTTCCTTAAGTTGTTATTGCCTTATATAGCAAAGGATGCTTCTACATCCAGAGTGCAAAATGAGGAATAAGCCATTTTTAGGGTGCAGGAACTAGATTTGATTTATGCTCAATCTGGTTTTTTATATGAGATCATTCCCAATGCTCCACATTCTAGTTTTGACCCCAAAGTTAAACCTGGACCACATG
Source organism: Pseudotsuga menziesii (assembly GCA_001517045.1). Classification (NCBI taxonomy): domain Eukaryota; kingdom Viridiplantae; phylum Streptophyta; class Pinopsida; order Pinales; family Pinaceae; genus Pseudotsuga; species Pseudotsuga menziesii. The sequence goes on from LPNX010734249.1 coordinate 316,257, forward strand.
CCGATGGCATTGTTGGTTGTGCAAGTGCTAAACCTGTGGATTCGGTTGTGAAATAGGTTAGTCAATTGTTAATCAACCAATATGCTTCAGGACAAGCAGCGACTTCATCCCAACCCACCCAAATGGCGAGTGTGGTTTCGGTGCAATCATCGGACCAGAAGGGTAACCAGCAACCCGGAAGGAATAAAAAGAAGGGTAAGAACAATCGTAAGGGTGGGAATAGGAATGAAAATTCTAATACTAATGACAAGAACATCCATAATGCTGGGGGGGGACAAGTAATCTAAATTTAAGGTTAAATTTCCTTGCAAGTTGTGTAAGGATGATCACCTCACTTACTTGTGCCCTCGTATCGATGAAGCCTCGAGATTTTTAGCACAGGGCCCAGTTGTGCTGGCTAACCCTTTGCCTCACAATCAAAACATGAACTCAAGGACACATGATCAGTCTGGTGGTGATCAAGATCTACCAGAGGGTAGTGGTCATGGTTGCATTAATATGGTGCATGCTACGAAGGTTGTGACCCATGCGAAGGACTATGGTTTGTCACAACCCAACCTAGGAAAGGAACCTGATCCAGCAGGAACTCCTTTGCGTACTGAACAACCTGTAAATAAACCTGAAGTTGCACCTCGCATTCCTAAAGGAGTCCTTAAGCATTTGGGGCACAATCCTAATGCCCGAGCCGCCCATAACTATTCTTCTATCGAGGATTTGGGCCACACTCCTTGTGCAATGTATGCACTAGAAGTACTTCAGAGTTGTCCTTCGCAAAGGAAGACTTTGCTTTATGCCCTTGGTGTGAATGATGATAATTCTTCCTCTATGATTAAATTTGAAACCGCAGAGCTTTAGCCTCGCTTGCCTTACTATGTGTCTCTTTTGATTCATGTAGAATGTCTAACCATGACCGTCAAGCACACTGTGATTGATGAAGGCATGCTAGTTTTTCAACATTAAGCTAGCATTATGATCTTAGGATCTTTTCACTGAGAGAATAACAAGAAAAGCAATAAAAACATAAGCACATCACAAGAGACAAGAGACACAAAGAGTTTTTCTCGGGGAAACCATAAAGGAGAAAACCCCGCAACTTCCTCAAAGATAGAATCAGCACCAAAACAGTTAGTGATCTCCCAAAACAATAGTAGTCTTCTTCTTGTCTAGTCCCAGTGTATTTCCTTCCTCACTAATGCGCCACACTTGAGTGAGTGAGTGATGTGTTTGATAAATAGAGAGACTCACTCTCTATTTATATTCTTTCATTCACTTGAAGTGCACTCAATCATGTCGGCCTAACTTAACAATTACTTACTAGAGCCGACATCTCTAGGAGTGTCTAATAACCCTAGTGCCCCAGAACTGTGGGGACTTTAACTCTTACACAATCGGAGAGTTACCCACTATGACTTGACATGACTTGTTTACATTATGAACCTCTCAATCGGAACATTGGGGCAAGACAACATGACTGAAATACATAATAGATACATCCCGGTATAAACATCGGGTTACAATACATAAGATACATAGATGAATACATTCCAAAGTTACAAATACATCAACACTTCCTCTTAACTAGGAAGGTATTCTTTCGACACAATTTTCAGCACTGGTCTTCTTCTCTGTATCAACTAGATCATCTCGTCATCTTCATATTCAAGTCATCTTCACTATATTTGGATCATCTCTCAATCTGGATCATCATGGAACATCATCACTGGATCTGGATCATCACTCGATCTGGATCATCATGGAACATCATCACTGGATCTGGATCATCTCTCGATCTGGATCATCATGGAACATCATCACTGGATCTGGATCATCACTCGATCTGGATCATCATGGAACATCATCACTGGATCTGGATCATCTCTCGATCTGGATCAACATCACTGCTGGATCATCATCACTATATCTCGATTATCACTCGATCTAGATCATCCCTGGTGCTATCTCATGATTCTTCTCATCACAGGAAGTTCTACAGAGCCAATCCTTTTTCATACTGGATGTATCATCTCAGAGCTGGTCCTTTTTCATACCAGATGAGGCAGCTACTCAGAGCTAGTCCTTTTTCATACTGGATGTTTCATCTCAGAGCTGGTCCTTTTTCATACCAGATGAGGCAGCTACTCAGAGCTAGTCCTTTTTCATACTAGATGAGTCTTCCCAGAGCTAGTCCTTTTTCAAACTAGAAGAGGCATCACAGAGCTGGTCCTTTTTCATACCAGACGTGGCATCTACACAGAGCTAGTCCTTTTTCAAACTAGATGAGTCTTCCCAGAGCTAGTCCTTTTTCAAACTAGATGAGGCATCACAGAGCTGGTCCTTTTTCATACCAGATGTGGCATCTACACAGAGCTAGTCCTTTTTCAAACTAGATGAGTCTTCCCAGAGCTAGTCCTTTTTCAAACTAGATGAGGCATCATAGAGCTGGTCCTTTTTCATACCAGATGTGGCATCTACATAGAGCTATCTCCTTTTTAAAACTAGACGAGTCTTCCCAGAGCTAGTCCATTTTCAAACTAGATGAGGCATCGCAGAGCCATCCCTTTTTCATGCTGGGTGTGGCATCCTAACAATGGAAGGAACCAATCCTCTCACCATGTCACAACCCTTACATCTGACCATGGAAGGAACCAATCCTCTCACCATGTCAGAATGGAACTACACTTACATCTGATCATGGAAGGAACCAATCCTCTCACCATGTCTTAATGGCATAGTACGGACACATCAATTCCTCTTGGGAGGAACCTCGATCTAGAGAACACCAAGCTTCTCCCTTAAGTACTCAAACTTCACCTTAGCCAATGGCTTAGTCAACACATCAGCTATATGTTCGTCCATCGCAACATATTGGAGCTTCACTACTCCTTTCTACACCATATCCCTGATATAGTGATACTTGATCTCAATATTCTTCGACTTCTCATGGAATACTGGATTCTTGGACAACTTTACATAGGTTTGGTTGTCACAGTATATACAAGTAGCATCTAACTAGAGATCAAACAAGTCAGATAGTAGCTTCCTCAACCATATTGCCTCACAACTAGTTGAACAGGCTACAACATACTCTGCTTCAGCTATACTCAGTGCCATACATGATTGCTTCCTGCTAAACCAAGAGATCACACCTGATCCCATACTGAAGAAACATCTTGAAGTACTCTTCCGGTCGATGTCACTACCTGCCCAATCTGAATCAACATAACCCTCCAGGTTAATCTTTTGATTTGCATCATACTTGAGTCCATAATCAATTGTACCCTTCAGGTACCTCAGAATATGCTTTGCAGTTGTCAAGTGAACACTTCTTGGATCTGTCAAGTGCTGGCTTAAGGTGTTCACAGTAAAGCAAATGTCTGGTCTAGTGTTCATCAGGTACATCAATGACTCGATCATCTGACGATACATCATAGCATCAACTGATTATGACGAAGCATCACTCAATAGCTTCAGGTTTGATGCCATAGGTGTGGTCAATGCCTTGCAGTCCATCATCCCAAACCTCTTCAGGATCTCAACTACATACTTCCCTTGTCCAAGGAAGATTCCATCTGTACTCTGCCACACCTCCATACCTAGAAAGTAATGCATCATCCTCAAATCCTTCATTTCAAACTCAGCAGCAAGCTTTCTCTTCATATCAGCAATCAACCCATCTGAACCTATCACAAATAGATAATCTACATACAGTAGGAGCATCATTGGGTTTCCACCTTCAACTTTGTAGTAAAGGTTGGAGTCTGATTTACTCTTGGTAAAGCCCAAACTGGATAGAAAGCTGTCAATTCTACCATACCAGGTCCAGGGTGCCTGTTTCAAACCATACAGGGCTTTCTTCAATCTGCATACATGAGACTCTCTATCATGTGTCTCAAAACCGAGTGGTTGTTCTACATACACTTCCTCTTCTACTACACCATTCAGGAAAGCAGTCTTGACATCCATCTGGTGTATCTTCGATTTCATCGCTGCAGCCAGAGCAAGTACTTTTATGATGGAAGTGTATCTGGCTACAAGTGCAAAGGTTTCTTCATAGTCTATTCCTTCTTTCTAAGAGAAACCCCGAGCTACAAATCTTGCCTTATATTTTTCAATGCTACCGTCTGTAGCATGCTTGATCTTGTAGATCCATTTGGAAGTTACAACTGACTTCCCTTCTGGTCTTGGGACAACATCCCAAACGTCATTCTTCATGATTGATTGATATTCTTCGATCATAGCATCCTTCCATTCTTTCTGATCTGCTGCTTCTTCATAACTGGAAGGTTCTTTATTAATGAAATCACATAGTAAAGCTACATACCCGGAATTGGATCTGGTTCTCTTTCTTTCTCTGTGATTTTCTTCTGGAGCTCCATATCTTTCTACACCTTGGATAAGTTCATGTACCCAAGTAGGTTTCCTCTTATGAGGATTCTTCTCCAGAGGTGGATCTACAGGTCTTTATGGTTCCTCGAACTCTCGATCTTCTTCTTGAGCTTCTTCGTCCATGATTATATCATGAATTCTGGGTACTTCTGCTTCTGCTTCTTCAGAATCTTCAGCTGGTCTCTTTCTGGATTTGTTGTAAGCTATGCTTTCATCAAATGTCACATCCCTGCTGATGTCAATCTTCTTGTATCCTGGGAAATAGATTCTGTAAGCCTTCGAGCTTTCAGAGTATCCCACAAATATGCCCTTCCTTCCTGAAGGATCTAATTTTGTTCTTTTCTCTTTTGGAATGTGTATGTATACGGGACAACCGAATATTCTGAGATGGCTGACTTCTGGTTTCTTTCCAGAGAAGACTTCTTCAAGAGTCTTGTTCTCGATTACTCTATGTGGAGTACGGTTCTATACATACACCGTTGTTCTGGAAGCTTCCGCCCAAAGATGCATAGGTAGATCTTGATCATGAAGCATACCTCTTGCAACTTCCATGATAGTTCTATTCTTTCGTTCCACAATCCCATTCTGTTTCAGATTATAAGGAGTGGACAACTCCCTCTTAATCCTTGATTTTTTGCATAGCTCTTTGAATTCATTCGAAGTGAATTCTCCACCATTATCTGATCGAAAAGTCTTGATCTTGTTTTCAGTATGGTTCTCGATCAAGGCTTTGAATTTCTTGAACTTACTAAATACTTCATCTTTGTTCTTCATAAAGTAAATCCATGCCTTTCTAGAAAAATCATCAATAAAAGAAACATAATATACATACCCTCTTAGTGAGTTTGATGACATAGGACCGCATACATCGGAGTCGATGATTTGTAGAATACCTTTGGCTTTGCTTTCGCTGTTGGGAAATGTCTTCTTTGTATTCTTCCCTTTTGCACATCCTTTGCAAACTCCATCATGTTTTTCTTGGAATTCTGGAAGACCTTCAACAGCTTTTCTTGCAATAGGTAGTGCTCTGTAGTGCACATGTGCAAGCCTTCTATGCCAAAGCTCATTTGGCTCTACTGTGTCATGGATTAAGGCTTGTTCTGGATGACCCTTCAATTTGTACAAGCCTCCTTCTTGTTCTCCAATCACTACCACATCATCGGTAGTCTTTCCTTTTGGCCACATAATGACTTGACCATCTATGAATGCAACACACATTCCTTTTGCATCCAATGCTGAAATGGAGAGAAGATTCTTCTTGAGTCCTGGAACAAACAATACTTCTTTCATTGTTAGAGACTTACTAGAGTCTATTTTATATGAAGATTCCCCACTACCCTTTATTGGATATTGGTAGTCATCTCCTAGCTTCACCTTGTGAGGTGATTCATGTTCTGACAGTCTTGCAAAGGATTCCTTGAATCCTGTCCTATGTTTGGAAGCCCCATTGTTTATAAGCCAATCACTGCTTCCATGTGAAACAGTTCCCGTTAGAGCGGAGATCAGTACATATTCATCCTCGCTTGAAGAATATTCACTTTCATATCTGGATCTCTTCTTGGATGGTTCATCATCCTCTATAGCATGAGCATGATGTCTTCTTTTGTTCCCCTTCTTCTTATGAGAGTGGCTCTTGTTCTTAGGACAATATTTTGCAAAGTGTCCCATCTCATCACATGTATAACATCTTATTTTTTATATGTCTTTTCTGAGATGAGAATCCTTACCTTTGGAGTAATGAGGTCTTCTTTTGCTTTTCTTGGAGTGGGCTGTAAGGGCTTGGTCTTCACTTCCCATCTTCTCTTCTCGAGCTGCTATCCGTGCTTCTTCTTGAGAACATTCTTCCCATAGTCTGCTGAATTTGACTAACTTCTTTCTAGCACAGATTCCTTGGATGAAAGCATCCCATGACCTAGGAAGGCCATTCAAGGTAGTCATCACAATCTCTGCATTTTCCACTTCTTCATCAATAGCTTATAATTGTTCCTTGATCTGAGAAACCCTTGTAAAGTAAGACTGAATAGTCTCGACATTCTGGATCTTCACATTCTTCAATTGGTTTCTCAAATTCATCTTCCTGTTAATGTTCTTCCTTTCAAACAATTTGGTTAGGGCATCAAACATAGCTTTAGGTGCCTTAAGAGATGATACTTGTGGTATGAGATGATCCTTGATAGAATCAGCAATGATCCTCTTTTCCATAACCATGTTCTTCTTATGCAAGGCCTTGGCCTCATCTCCCTCTGGGACTAGAACCTCTTCATTGATATAGGAGTCTAATTCATTCTCTTCCAGGACCATGGAGATCCTATACTTCCAAGCTCGGAAGTTTTCAGCTCCCTCAATATTTTCATCAAGCTTGGTGTGATGAGACATCTTTAAATGAGAACCTCAAATGGAAATACAAAATATTTTAGATCTTACCAGGTTCAAGATGTTGGATTTGAAACTTGAGCTGAAATCTTGTAGAGCTGTTTCAGGAGCAAATTAGGGTTTTGCTTTTCCAGAGTTCTGTCCACCCAAATGTCTTGAAATTTGTCCCCATCTTCGATTTTGGGGAGGAGATCAATCCAGGACTGGGCTCACTGAAAAATTCCTCTTCTATAGAAAGCCCTAATTTTCGACCCCAGTGACAGGTCCAAAACTGAAAAACCTCAGAATTGGATTTTGTTTCGACAAAAAGATGTGCCCTAAGGAGGAGAGTTGTTCCACCTTAATTTTGCTGAAAATATGTGGAGGAAGGTCCACAAACTATGAAGCCCTAGTTCCCACAGCTGTACAGTGTCTTCTTCTTAGGTTATCTCTGACACCATGTTAGTTTTTCAACATTAAGCTAGCATTATGATCTTAGGATCTTTTCACTGAGAGAATAACAAGCACAGCAATAAAAACATAAGTACATCACAAGAGACAAGAGACACAAAGAGTTTTTCTCGGGGAAACCATAAAGGAGAAAACCCAGTAACTTCCTCAAAGATAGAATCAGCACCAAAACAGTAAGTGATCTCCCAAAACAGCAGTAGTCTTCTTCTTGTCTAGTCCTAGTGTATTTCCTTCCTCACTAATGCACCACACTTGAGTGAGTGAGTGATGTGTTTGATAAATAGAGAGACTCACTCTCTATTTATATTCTTTCATTCACTTGAAGTGCACTCAATCATGTCGGCCTAACTTAACAATTACTTACTAGAGCCAACATCTCTAGCAGTGTCTAATAACCCTAGTGCCCCAGAACTGTGGGGACTTTAACTTTTACACAATCAGAGAGTTACCAACTATGACTTGACATGACTTGTTTACATTATGAACCTCCCGATCAGAACATCGGGGCAAGACAACATGACTCAAATACATAATAGATACATCCCGGTATAAACATTGGGTTACAATACATAAGATACATACATCAATACATTTCGAAGTTACAAATAAATCAACAAGGTGCTACTGCTTCTTTGATGTCTTTATCGTGTTGGAAGGCTTTAGGTTCCCTTGAGTTGTCTAAATCAAGTACCATGTTGACTATGTTTTATGGGAGATCATTTAGGCTGCACGGGATCCTTCCTTCCCTTAAGGTCCGATTGGGAGGGAAGACCATTGCGATAGAGGTCGAGGTGGTTGATGCGCCCCTTGACTACAATCTCTTGCTGGGTAGGAATTGGATGTACAGTATGCAAGTTGTATCTTCTTCACTATTTCTCATTGTATGATTTCCATTTAATGGGAAGATAGTTACGATTGATCAAACGTCATTCAAGAATCCATCAGTTACCACATCTTTGGGAGCTTCGATCCTGATTATAGAGCACTCTTAGCTGGCAACTGGGAGTGTGGGTGTGGGCATGTATCCATCCCTCATGGGAAGCTTTAGTTGTCCTGCACCTGTCCTTATGATAGGGTCTAGTTTCGGCGAGGCTTCGACATCTGTGAGATCGGTGTCTTTTCACATGAGTCATATGGAAGATCCTTGGACTCTTCCTACACCAAATAATTCGAGTGAGCCCATCATGACAGACGTGTTGTTTCCTATAACTATGGTAGCTTATCAAGATAATATTGGGTGTGTTGCAGAGCCTAGTCCTTCCTCTTCACGGATGGAGGAGGAGGACCCATATGTGCTACCTGCATGGGTAGTTCAGTCTTCTCATGTGCATGACTACCTTAATAGTGTTTTTCCTTCAGATGAAGTGATTATTGAGGCCATGTCAAGGGTTGATCCACCTTGGGAAGAGTTGCATCATAGATATTATTTTCTTCCCGATCTTGATCACTTGGAGCATGAGGAATTTAGGGAGGTTCTTAGTGAGAGAATTGGTAGTCCCATGGTTCCATTAAGCTCTCCTGGTCCGATGGCTAATGGGAACATGGTGAATATATCTTCTACCATTCCTATCAATATCTCTCATGATCCTGGTAGGATAGAGAATGTCTATATTGGAGCAGAATGTTCCCATGCTGAGATTCAGGAATACACCGAGTTGTTTAAATAATTTTGTGATATATTTTCTTGGTCTTACAATGCAATGCCAGGTATCGACCCTCACATTATTGAACATGAGATTAAGACTTATCCCAATGCTAAGCCTATTCGACAACGCTTGCGTGCAGTGAATCCTAGGAAAGCACACACGATTAAGACAAAGATAGAAAAACTGTTGAAAGCCAGTTTTATATATCCTATTCCCTTGACTGAGTGGGTTTCAAATCCCGTTCTGGTTGAGAATAAGCAGGGAGCAATCCGCATACATACTGATTTCCGTGATTTGAATTGTGCCTGTCCTAAGGACAATTTCCCCACACCATTTATTGATCATATTTTGGATGAGTGTGCGGGTAGCGAGGTTTTTTCCTTTATGGATGACTTTTTCGGATACAATTAGATACAAATTAAACCTGAGGACCAACATAAGACTGCATTTATTTTTCCTTAGGGAACCTTTTCATATCGAAAAATGCCTTTTGGCCTTAAAAACGTCGGAGCTACCTTTTAGCGGGCTATGACCTTGATATTCCATGATCTCAAATTGATTATTGAAGTATTTTTGGATGACCTTGCTGCTCATTCTCGTATGAGAATGTGTCATTCCTATCATTTGAGATTAGTATTCGAAAGGTGCTGCCATTATTTGGTCGGGTTAAATCCTCACAAGTGCATCTTTTCTGTGAAGTCTGGTTACTTATTAGGATTCATTGTTTCTAAAGAGGGTATAAGAGTCGACCCTTTGAAGTTTGAGGCAATACTTCAGTTGTCTCCCCCGAAAAACATTCGACATCTTCAATGTTTGCAAGGCATGGAAAACTTCTTATGGAGATTCATTGTCAATTTTACCAATTTGACTAGAGGCTTTATGCGTCTTTTGAAGAAGGACACCACCTTTTGTTGGGATGAGAGAGCCCAAGAGTCCTTTGATGCACTCAAGTGAGCCCTAGCATTGGCCCTAGTGATTAGTCCCCTAGACTATAGCCGTGGTTTTCTAATTTATGTGGCCACGTCCATGGAGATGATTGGTATGGTTTTGGTTCAACAGGATGAGGAGCTCCGAGAGCATGTCATATACTATCTGAGATGGAATCTTATTGACGGGGACATCCATTATTCCCATGTTGAGAAGCTTTCCTTAGCTACCGTACATGCGTTTCAATGGTTGAGACATTATATTCTCCTTCGCCAGACCTTGGTTGTAGCCCATGTCAATCCATTTCAATTCGTTCTCACTCGAAGGATGATTGGGGGAAAATATAATAAATGGATTGTCATCTTGCAAGAATTTGATCTCAAGTTTGTTTCGGCAAAATCAAAGAAATCATTAATTTTTGCGGAGCTTATATCAGATTTCCCAAGCGAAGCCGAGGAGTTGGTTTGTGAAGATACGCTTATCAATGAGCACATCTTCTTAATCTCAAATTTAGACCCATGGTATGGGGATATTATTATATATTTACAAACATTGAAGGTCCCTACTCACCTCTCATGGTATGAATAATGACGATTACATCACGTATCCAAGAATTACCTCATAGTGGATAACACTTTGTACTTCTATAGGGTAGATTCCATTTTACGTCGTTGTTTAACTCACGAGGAGGCTGAGCTTGTGTTGAATGATTGCCATGGAGGGGCGTGTGGTGGTCATTTATCTGGGATTTCTATATCCCAACAAATCTTAAGAGCGGGTTATTCCTGGCTGTCGATCTTTAAGGATTGTGTAGATGTGGTCAAGAGGTGCCATCCTTGCCAAGTGCTTGCACGTAATATGCGCTCAAAACCTGCCCCGTTACATCCCATCATCACTGTCGGTCCCTTCACTAAGTGGGGGATTGATTTTATGGATTGCAACCCAGCTTCAGCTGGGGGGCATCATCATATCATAGTGGTTGTTAACTAATTCACGAAATGGGCTGAGGCTATGCCTACAATTAAATCTGATGGTGAGATAGCTGCACACTTCGTATTCAACCAGATTATTACTCGGTTCGGTATTCCGAAAGAGCTTGTCACTAACCATGGCTCTCACTTTCAGAATCGTATGATGGAAGAGTTGGCATCAAAGTTAGGGTATAAACAAGAGCATTACTTCTCTTACTACCCTCAAGTGAATGGACAAGTAGAAGCAGTGAACAAATCACTAAAATCCATTCTCCAACGAACCATCACACAAATCAAGAATAATTGGCACATTATGTTATATCCTGCTTTGTGGGCTTATATAACCATTGTTAATACTACCACAGGTTTTTCTCCATATCAACTTGTACATGGAGTGGAGTCGGTATTGCTGGTTGAGTGTGAGATTCCTTCTTTGAAGCTAGCTATAGAGCTCTTACTAGACACTTCCTTGTTGGAGGAGCATTTGGTCCACCTAGAGAAACTTGATGAGCAGCATCAAGATGCCTTGGTGGCTGTAGAAGTGAATAAGCACCACGTTAAGGTCTAGTATGATAAGTCTGTCCATCCAAGGAGGTTTAGTGAGGGAGACTTGGTCCTTTTGTGGGATCAACCGAAAGAACCCTTGGGGGCAGGAAAGTTTAACCCCATGTGGCATGGTCCTTACATAGTTAAACATGTGTTAAAGAAGGGTGCTTATGAGTTAGTGGATTATGAGGGAATGACCTTGGCGGAGCCTAGAAATGGGCTCTATCTCAAAAAGTACTATGCATGATTTTTAGCCAAGGCTGGTTATTGTATATTATTGTAAAATTTTGCATAGGTAGGTCTTTTTCTTATAGTGATCGGGTTTGTGATTAGTTTCCGTTTCTTTTGGAAGATCTCAATGGAATCTTCCACCTTCATAGGATTCATGGATGGTGCAAGCCATCACACTCAACTGTTATGGAGAGAAATTCCTATGGCTTGGGGTACCACAATAGACAGCTAGACTCCAATAATCAATCTTTCCCAATATGCAATAGAAATAAAAACATCTAACACTAAAGGATCGAACCTCGTACCTTATTCTGGACGGTTGAAGTAGATCCCCGTTGAGCTTTCCAATCTTCAGCTTGAATTGTTATAGCACGTCCTCAACAACAAGTAAACAATACAAGAATACTATATTTCATGGTGTTAGATCTATTCTAGCATATATAATCAATAATGTATAAGCATTTGACATATTCCAATGGATACAATATTCATTCAAATACACATTACTGGACAGGAAAAGATATTTCTATTAATATGAATCAGAGATTACAAGTGACAACCTCTGACGGCACGTTTGCGAACCAGAGAAACTGAATCCCCCACTTGGGCCTCCACCACCTCAATCCTCCATCACTTCGATAGAAAGCTTACTAGCAAAAGGAAAGCTTGGGAAGAACACAACAGTGCTCCAAGGGATAAAGGGATGCAGACTCAAGCATAAGTTCTGGCAATAATGGACTATAGTTTCAATACTCTCAATTCTCTCTTATTCTTTCAATGTCTCAATGGGTTCCTTATATGGCTTTTCAAACGGATACTGAAAGGTCGAATCCATGCGATCTCAAGGCATGTGGAAGGCCAGGAGTCATATGAGTCAGATCCAAGTCAAGGAACGCTCCAAAGGATTTTGGATTATGCACACATCCCGATGTACGTGACTATAGAGGGAATATCCACGTATGTATGCAGTTATCGGGGGAAAGGCCACGTATATCATTTTTCTAATGTTTTTAGGGATGGTCAATGATACATCAAAAGACAAAAAGTGGTCCATAGGGGCTAATGAGTCTGCAGCGGGACAGGGGAAGGCCATACAATGTGTGATTCACCTAGTGTGGTGAAATCCGCTATAACAGATGCCCCCTAATGTATGAGATCAGACGGGTTATACGATGGCCGAAATATTATAAGTCCATCCCAGAAGTGAAGTGATGAAGGTACCCAAATGGAAGACTAGCCACCCAATCAGCATAATACCATAATACAACTCTGCATATAATTGCAAATACATATAGCAGTCCCGGATACATAAGAGTACAATGGCCATGAATAGGTATGAAACATGATAACACATATGTGGTCATCACCACATACAATATACATAGATCAGAATCTCCATGATGAAGATATACAAAGTACAATGATCTCCACAAAGGCTGAAGATATATAA
>LPNX010734249.1:329315-341427 GCA_001517045.1 Pseudotsuga menziesii
AGAAATGTCTGACATATACTGGAACAAATCACGAGAGCTGAAATCTCATGAACACTGGCACGATCAAGGAGGTAGCATATAGTGGATGCCACCAATATGGAAGGTCTTCTACACAAACCGCTACGAGTACATCTCCTACTATGCGAATAGAGGTGTCGAGGTCGAATATAGTAGTCCATCGTCTAATTACTGGTCATTAATGTATACCGTTAACAGACGCGAGATCACCCACCAATAATGAAAATGGGAATCAAGGTACTAGAGTGCAAACTAACAAGTTTGAATAAATGTGTTGAGGTCGAACACTTGAGAGGATCCATCGATCAGGGGACATTGATGTATTCCCAAAACTGTCGATGGCAAGAGAACCTGCCACTGATGACTGCAAGTCTCAAGGCACTCAAAATGACTCTAGACTCCAATCCCAGAATAAATGATCTGAAGTCGATGGGATGAAATCCATTGGAAGGAGGGCATTAGGGAAACCCCCATCATCCAACACGAGGTACTCAGCAAGGCTGTATAATATGGAAGAACTCGATCATAAGGTGCACAAACCAGTAACTGTACCGGGAATGGCCGACATGCAAAGTCAAGATAACTGAGGAATGGCTGACTCGGGTTTCAACTTCCTTTGAACAAGAGCATAACGGCGTATGGTGACTGAATGAAGGCAGCATAGACTCGATATACAAACTGGGACATCTCTATGACGCAGGAGGCATCAATAGAGGCTCCATAGGGACTGGAAGCTTAACCAGTCGGTGGAGATAAAACTCAGATAACGAGTACAGCTCCTAAAGTCAAACTATAACCCAACCAATGGATGTGATATACAGTGCTCTGTTCGAAGGCGACACGACTCGACAGCTGCCAAAGATAATATCTTTTCTTGTCCAGCTTTTTGGTTTTTTGATTTTTTTGGTCTTTTTTAGTTATTTGAAAAGCTTGAAAAAAGAATAAACCAGCTTTATAGTTACAAACTAGGAGGAGACGAGTGTCATTTAGGGCAAACAAACTAGTTCCAAGCAGTGGAACATACCTATGCTCAATGCAAGGATACATGTGTAGGATATCGACACTCGGGGGAAAATCCCCTCCCGGTAAAAATGGAACCAAGCTGCGAAGGATATAAATAAAGGCTCTGCATGGCTAGACATGAGACAAGATCGGGCTATATAGCTGAAACATAATGTCAGGGGAGCCGACATAAAGCTCAATAAGACAGGCAAAGCTCATGATAATGCATTCACAACTTGATACAAGGGGAGTCCGGGGGAAAACAGGCCAGCATAAGATCAAGAGGAGTATGAGGCTCTTGCTAAATGTCATGGCAATACTATACAACGGACTCCCACACCCTAAAGGGGGAAACATCGGCATGGGCACCAAATACAAATAAGGTGCTAACTAGGGTACCCATGTAAGGTGAGTCTCTACCACTCACATCATGCCACGTCTATAGCAGCAAGAAGGTTCCGTGACATAATAGAGTGGGTTCGTACCTAAGGATATAGTGACATGGTCATAAGGTCATGCAAAATGCAAACGGTGGTGAACCTAACCTATATGCCAGTATAGACGTTATACCTGAGATCAGTACGAACGGGTCAATACAAAGGCTAAAACAGCGCTGAAAACGATCTTCTACATCACAGATTAGGTCAGAAATGGTCCAAAAAGGTTAGAAACAGTCAAAACTATAGAAAAGGGGGTAAAAATTTTCAAATATTTGAAAAATTTTCTATAAAAAAAAATATAAATCATTTGAAACTTTTACCCATTTGAGCTCTGATATTCAACTGCGAATTCCAGGAGATCCAGCCGGCAGAATTCACAACCGATTCTTCCAGGTATTTACTCATGTTCTCTGCTTGCGTTTCAATACAAATTTTATAATTTTTCATGGTCAAATGAATTTTTAAAGGCCAAAATTACATGAGCGCTACAGCCCATGCGGGTATTGAGGTTTTTTCCACGTATAGGGCTAGATATACGCGGAAAAGGGACCAAAAACCACGTACATACGCGGCTGTTTTTAAAACAGCCACGTATGACGCCGCGCATAAGGATTTACAAGAATCTAATAGACATTTTGGTCAACTTCTCATGCAGGATGGTGCTAGAGTGGCGAGAACGCGAGCACGGTGATGTAGAGGAAGCAGTAAGGGCTGATAGAATGGCTCAAGAAGCTCTAAGAAGGTGCGGACTCTACAAGTTTTGGTGCCTAGGTGGCTTGAGGGCCAAACCAGGACTACTACAGATGCTTGTAGACTATTGGGATCCGGACTCAGAGTCCTTCCGGCTAGACGGCATGTCCCTCACCATTGAGGTGGAGGATATCTACTTTATCACAGGTCTATCATGGTGAGGTGAGATGGTGAACCTTCGTGCCCGCGGAGGGCCAGGTCATGGGCTGACTATCGATGAGTACATAGCTGTGTACTGCTACCCAGAGATGGAGAAGGTGGGGAGCCAAGTTCCCACCAATGCTATACAGTTACTGGGACTAAAGGCCATACTACTGACGCTGGGCAGGATAGCAGGCTTAGCATCACTCCATCAGGCCTCTCGGACACTGATGTTCTATGCGGTGGAGTGCATGACACCGACCATCTATGACTGGAGCACTTTCCTACTGAGCAACATGAAACATCAGCTCAGTGAGTGCAAGGCAGGTAGGATACAGAACTTCGGGTTCAGCAGTATCTTGAGCACGTTTTTCTTCGAGCGTGTTCCAGGATTGAGCTCTAGAGTGCATGTTCCTCTCCACGGGGTTTGAGATCTGGCCCAACGACGTTGGGCAGATGCGATGTGTAGACTGGGGGGAGGTAGGGTGGCCAACCCTTATTTAGCAAACTTTTTTCCATGGTGGTGACAACAGATTGTTGCCATAGAGGACTACCCTTATGCAGGGATAGACTTCTGGGGAGACCCGGACATGCCATTACCACCAGGATCAGCATATGGAGACATAGGTAACGAATCTCGACCCTTACTCTTTTTTAAAAATTTTGAAGTATTTAATTTTTTTTTGTATTTTCTTGATTAATGAAATCAAAAAGACATGTTTTTGGGTGACAATACATAGTGACATCTACCATTGATGTGTAGATGTGGGACCACGACGACCAGAGGGCTTCCCACGTCATAGACGGAGGGGAAGAGGAGACGATATCACCGGTGTGGATGCGGAGCGAACGCTCCAAAGCATCCATACCAACTTTGTGTGACTGACTCACAGGATTCCCATGGCACAAGTCGAGGACTTGCCTGAGGCTATGCAGAGACAGGTGGTTGGTGTACCACGCGCATGGGTGTGTTTATTCCAGCGGCTAGCTAGAGCCGTGGTGACATATCATGATCACAACCCTCATCCACCTCCATAGGACTAGACACCTGGGAGTGTATCTATTTTGTACTACCGTGTATATGATGGTGGCTTTCAAAGCCCCGATTTTGTATTATGACACTATGTATTACCACATTTTGATGTATATAAATTTTTTTTATGGTGATCGGTTTATTTATTTAAATGTGTAAAAATTGTGTTTATGATTAATTTATAATGAATGAAACAAATGCCAATCTAACACATAGTTAGCATATGAGTCAGCAATTTGATTAAAATTTCTTGGAATGTGTATATATGTTATGTTCTCAAATTGCCGTTCTAGCAATCTCACACGTAAGAATCTCCTCAATAACGTTGGATCTCTAACATGGTACAAACCATTTAGCTGTGACACTACTAACTCTGAATCAAGACATACCTCAAGAGAGAGAACACCATGCGAAATGGCATCCCGTATAAGCTCGATAACGGCACTATATTCAACAACATTGTTGGAAGATGGCCGTAGACATACACCTCCTGAAGACAGTACATGACCCATAGGAGTAAAAATCACCCAAGTAGCTGAGGCTGAGTGTTGAGTGTGACGGCTTACACCATTTGCGAATCCTATGTAGGTGGAAGATTCCATTGACATCTGCCACAAGAAATGGAAACTAATCACAAACCCGATCACGATAAACAAGACCTAACTATCCAAAAAAGCTGTACAATAATATACAACAAATAGCCTTGGCTAAAGATCATGCATAGTATTTCTTAAGATAGAGCCCATTTCTAGGCTCTGCCAAGACTGTCCCTTCGTAATCCACTAACTCGTAGGCACCCTTCTCTAATACACGCTTGACCACATAAGGACCACGCCACATAGGATTGAACTTCCCTGCCCCCAAGGGTTCTTTCGATTGATCCCACAAAAGGACCAAGTCTCCCTGACTAAACACTCTCAAACAGATAGACTTATCGTATTGGGCCTTCATGCAACGCTTATTAACCTCTAGAGTCACCAAGGCATCTCTACGCTGCTCATCGAGTTGCTCAAGGTGAACCAAACGCTCCTCCAAAGGCGAAGTGTCTGGTAAGAGTTCCACAGCTAACTTCAACGAAGGAATATCGTATTGAACCGGCAATATTGACTCCACTCCATGAACAAGCTGATATGGAGAAAAACCAGTGGCAGTCTTTACCGCGGTTCAGTATGCCCACAAAGCAGGGTACAACATAATATGCCAATTCGTCTTGCTTTGTGTGATGGTTCATTGGAGAATGGACTTAAGTGATTTATTCACTGCTTCAACCTATCCATTCGCTTGAGGATAGTAAGAATAGGAGTGCTCTTGCTTATATCCTAAATTGGATGCCAACTCTTCCATCATACGATTCTGAAAGTGCGAGCCATGGTCAGTGACAAGCTCTCTCGGAATCCCGAACCTAGAGATGATTTGGTTGAATACGAAGTGAGCAGCTGTCTCACCGTCGAATTTTACTGTAGGCATTGCCTCATCCCATTTTGTGAAGTAATAGACAGCCACTATGATATGATGGTGCCCCCCAGCTGAAGCTGGGTTGCAATCCATAAAATCTAGCCCCCACTTAGTGAAGGGACTGGCGGTGATAATAGGGTGTAACGGGGCAGTCTTCGAGCACATGTTACGTGTGAACACCTGGCAAGGGTGACACCTCTTGATCGCTTCAATACAATCCTTAAAGATTGACGGCCAGAAATATCCTACTCTCAAAATATTTTGAGCTGTAGAAAGCCCAGATAAATGACCACCACACGCCCCTCCATGGAAATCATTAAGCACTACCTCAGCCTCATCATGAGTTAAACAACGTCGTAAAAGGGAATCTACTCCACGGCGGTACAAAGTATTGTCCACTATGAGGTAGTTCTTGGAAACGTGACGTAATCGACGTCGCTCATCTCGCGAGAGGTGAGTAGGGGTCCTCTGCATTTACAAATATACTATGATATCACCGTACCATGGGTCAGTCATTGAGATCAAAAAAATGTGTTCATCAACGAACGTATCTTCACATACCGACTCCTTAGCCTCGCTCAAAAAATCCGATATGAGCTCTGCAAAGATTAAAGATTTCTTCGATTTTGCCGAAACAAACTCAAGATCAAACTCTTACAGAATGACAATCCATTTATTATATTTTCCCCCAATCATCCTACGTGTGAGGACGAACTGAAATGGATTGACATGGGCAACAACCAAGGTTTGGCGAAGGAGAATATAATGTCTCAAATGCTGCACCGCATGTACGGTGGCTAAGGCAAGCTTCTCGACATGAGAATACCGAATCTCTGCGTCAATAAGGTTTCGGCTCAGATAATATATGACATGCTCCTAGAGCTCCTCATCCTCTTCAACCAAAACCATCCCAATCATCTCTAAATATGCGGCCACATATAATAAGAAATATCGGCTATAATCTGGAGGACTAATCACCGGGGCCGATGCTAGGGCTCGCTTAAGTGCATCGAAGGACTCCTGGGATCGCTCATCCCATTCAAAGGGAGTATCCTTCTTCAGGAGACGCATGAGACCTTTAGTCAAATTGGCGAAATTGACAACAAATCTTCGTAGGAAGTTTTCCATGCCTTACAAACACTGAAGATGACGAATATTTCATGGGGGAGACAACTGAAGTATTGCCTCAACCTTCAAAGGGTCGACTCTTATACCCTCTTTCGAAACGATAAATCCTAACAGACGACCTAATTTCACACAAAAGATGCACTTATGAGGGTTTAATCTAACAGCATAGTGCCGGCATATTTCGAACACCAATCTCAAGTGATAAGAATGACGCATCCTCATGTGAGAATGAGCAGCGAGGTCATCCAAAAATACTTCAATAATGGACTTGAGATCGTGGAAAATCAAGGTCATCGCCCGCTGAAAGGTAGCTCCGGCATTTTTAAGGCCGAAAGGCATTTTCTGATACGCAAATGTTCCCCAAGGACAAATAAATGTGGTCTTATGTTGGTCCTCAGGTTTAATTTGAATCTGATTATATCTGGAAAAACCGTCCATAAAGGAGAACACCTCACTACCCGCACTCTCATCCAAAATCTGATCTATAAACGGTGTGCGGAAGTTATCCTTAGGACAGGCACGATTTAAATCAAGGAAATCAGTGCATATACAGATCGCTCCTTGCTTCTTATCCACCAGAACGGGATTTGAAACCCACTCTGTCAAGGGAACGTGATAGATGAAACTAGCTTTCAATAGCTTCTCTATCTCTGCCTTTATGGCGGGTGCTTTCCTAGGATTTACCGCGCGTAAACACTGTCGAACAGGCTTCGCGTTGGGGTAAGTCTTAATTTCATGTTCGACAATCCAAGGGTCAATCCCTGGCATCTCATCGTAAGACCAAGCAAAAACATCGCGGAATTCCTTGAACAGCTCGGTATACTCACGAATCTCATCTTGGGAACAATCCGCCCCAATGTACACATTCTCAATTGTACCAGGGTTGCGAGAAATGTTGATAGGCATAGTTGATGATATGTTTGCCATGTTTCCATCAGCCATCTGACCAGGAGAGCTTAATGGAATCATGGGCCTACCAGCTTTCTGTCTAAGAATCTCCCTGTAATCCTCATGCTCCAAAAGGTCAAGCTCTGGAAGGAAATATGATCTATGATGAAGTTCCTCCCATGGTGGCTCAACTCCCGACATAGCCTCGATGATCGCTTCATCTGAAGGGAAAACCGTATCAAGGAAATCGTGGGCATGAGAAGACTGTACTGCCCATGCGGGTAGCACATAGGGGTCTTCCTCCTCTGTTTGTGAAGAAGAAGAACAAGGCTCTGCAGCAGATTGAAGATTAGCTTGTTAAGCTATCATGGCTGCAGTCAATGGCACACTCATCTCAATGGCCTCACTTGAAGGAATCGGTGAAGGAAGAATCCAAGGATCTCCCATATGACTTGTGCGAAAAGGCACCGATCTCGTAGACATGGAAGCACCATCGAAACTAGCTCCTATCATGAGGACGGGTGCAGGACAACTAAAGGTTCCCATGAGGGACGAATACATACCTACACCCACACTCCCAGTTGCTGGCTGGGAATGTTCGACTTTTGGAACCGAAGCTTCTGAAGATGCACTAACAGGAGGATTCTTGAATGCCATCTGATCAATCGTTACAATCTTCCCATTATGAGGAAAGCATACAACGCGAAATACGAAAGATGCAACGGCTTGCATACTATACATCCAATTCCTTCCCATTAAGAGATTGTAGTAAACGGGCGCATCAACCACCTCGACCTCTATCGCAATGGTATTCCCTCCCAAACGGACTTTAAGAGAAGGAAGGATATTGTCCAGCCTAAATGATCTCCCATCAAAAGCAGTTAACATGGTCATAGACTTTGACAACTCAGGAGAACCAAGGCCCTTCCAACAAGACAAATACATCACAGAAGCAGTAGTTCCCTCGTCAATCACAGTACGCTTGATGATCATATTAAGACATTCTACATGCACCAAAAGGGACACATAGTAGGGAAAGCGAGGCTGATGTCCTGCGGTTTCAAACTTGATCACTGAGGAAGAATCATCACCATTCACACCAAGAGCGGAAAGCAAATCCTTCCTTTGCGATGGACAACTCTGAAGCACTTCCAATGCAGACATCACACAAGGAGTATGACCCAAGTCCTCAACAACTGAATAGTTCTGGGCAGATCGGGCATTTGGATTATGCCCCGAACACTTAAGTACCCCCTTAGGAATGCGAGGTGCAGTCTCAGGTTTATCCGCAGGTTTCTCAATACGCAAAGGGGTTCCTGGTGGATCAGGTTCTTTGCCTGGGTTGGGTTGTGACGAAGAATAATCTTTCGCACGCGTCACAATTTTCGCGGCACGGACCATATTAATGCACCCACGACCACTAGTTTCAGGTGGATCTTCATCACTAGATTGATCATGGGACTTCGAGTTCATATTCTGGTTATGCGGTAAAGGGTTCGTTAACACAGCTGGGCCCTGTGCTATGAACTTCGAAGCTTCATCCATCCTAGGGCACAAGTAATTGAGGTGATCGTCCTTACAAAGCTTGCAAGGAAACTTAACCTTACGTTTATTCTGCTTGTCCCCCCCAGCATTTTTATTGTTCTTGTCATTATTGTTGGCATTCTTATTTTTATTCCCACCCTTCTTATTATTGTTTTTACCCTTTTTTCGATTATGTCCAGGTCGCTGGTTACCCTTCTTATCGGATGATTGCACAGTAAGTACATTCACCGTTTGGGTGGGCTGAGACAAAGCCGTAGCTTGTCCCGAGGCAAATTGGTTGATTGACAACTGAGAAACTTGTTTCACAACCGAACCTGCAGGTTTCTTACTTGCACTACCCACAATTCCATCGGCATGTGGTCCAGGTTTGACCTTGGGATCGAAACTAGAACGAGGGGCATTAGGTATAATCTCATATAACAAACCAGACTGAGCATAGATCAAGTCTAGTTCCTGTGCCCTAAAGATGGCTTGTTCCTCATTCTGCACTCTGGATGTGGAAACATCCTTCGTGATATATGGCAATAAATATTTGAGGAACCACTCAAGGAGGAATTTCGGCAGTATAAACGCTTTGATTAATCTCTTCCATCTATGCCACTCCTGAATATGATCAGAAATATGGGTGGATTTATCTTGCCGAAATGTCGACAAGAGTTCAGTACCAACATCATATCGTACCGGTAGCTGGAAGTGATTAAGGAAAGTCATCGCAAGGTTGTCGAACAAAGTAAAGGCACCCCTAGGTAACTCTATATACCATTTCACCACAGGCCCTGTAAGGGTGCGTTGAAATAGTCTCAAACGGACTAAGTCCTGATTCAATGAATTGGAAGAGCACCATAGGTGGAATGTCGTAACATGTTCACTCGGATCCTCTCCTGGTTTGCCTTCGAACTTAGGTATGTCCAAAGGAAGCTTGGTAGGGACAGCCGGCCAAGCCAGGTCATGAGCCACAGGATCGTTCATAAGTCTCAATAAGTCAGGTAAACTGAGTGTCGCGAGGAAAGGGAGCTTAGTATGATGAGATCTAGGGACCGCTCCCTAGTTCATATAGGATTTATTACCACCATGACCTTGGCCATAGTGACCTCCTCCTGTATGACCCATATAGGGTGGCATGGAAGTCGCATAATGAGGTGGACCTTGACTAGTAGGAGCTACAAAGCCATAGTTGGGAGAGTAAGCAGGTTGTGAATACCCACCTCCATAAGGTTGAGAGACCTGTCCATACTGCGCCCCATAGTAGGGTCCATAGGTCATCACTTGCGATGCCCCATGAGACACTCCATAGGTAGGAATATACATTCCGGAAGTAGGAATATACATACCGGAAGTAGGGATATATGTCGAGGAAGTAGCAACCTGACCTCTAGAAACATGAACATAACCTCTTGAAACTACGGGTGGTATGTAGGCTTGAGACACAATAGGTCTAGTAATCGCAGTACGGATCTGACTCGTAGCTATGTGCCGACTCAAAGGACCACGAGAGTAAGGTGGAGGGTTCGCATTTGAAGAACTCGGAAGCGAGGACGAAGGAATATCAGTAAGAAGATATGTGCTAGTGCCTATCATCACTCGTCTAGAACCTGGTATTGCTATGGGATCACTAACTCTAGACCTAGTAGGTATATAAGATGTAGCTTCCACTGCTGGGATGGAAGGTGCAATGTGACTAGTATTCCCAAACCTCTCCGCAAGGTAAGGCATGGGAATGCCCCCAGGTATAGTGTTAGGGTCAAAGTCGGATTCAACATGAAATGTCAAATCGTGCATAGGAAAACCAGTGGTAACATAACTACCATAGCTGGTGCTAGGAGGGTCAAAGTGAGTCGCGGCATCATCCGACATTCCATACCGGTAACGGGTCAATGGGGAATCTGGCCTAGTGTGAGCAGGTCTATTATGCAAAGATCCTATCTGGGAAATAACGGGACCGATCTCAGCTAGGTCAGGTGAGGGATCATATGTAGGAGTAAATTCCCCATCATCAATACGAATAGGAGGGGGTGGCTCAGGAATAGTCTCTGAATGATCCTCCATGGTGTGTGAATCAATGTGTGACACAGTCCGCCTGGACCATCTAAGCCCCTCTCCCAAAGGAGGAGGAGAAGTGGAAGGCAGAATTCCTGCTAACCGACGAGAACGGCGCGGAACCGCACCTGACTCCACAATGACTCAACAAAAAAGAAAAGACTCTCTATTTACGTCAACCCTAGGCCAACTAGTGTGCACAGAGCAATCACTATAAAATCTAAAGCCAAAAGCAAGCAAACAAGGGTTGGATAAGTGATCTCTTGAATGTGGCCGTTATGTCTCTCCTAGGAGAGGCTTGAGAGGCCCTTGTCACCACAAGCGGAGGTTTGAAACCAATTATTGTGGCCCTCAGCTTCAACGCGTAAAGCGACTATGCTGTTCGACCCCAACCTGGCCGGGACACATGCAGAATAACCTCTACACGTACCCCCTTGATATCCTAGGTAAGGTCACTAAGGTCACCTCAATATAATCAACGCTCAGGCGGACAGTCGCAGGTGGGATTGACTGTATGGGCAGGGTAGCAAAGCCCGAAACTCCCGAAAGAGCCCCCAGATACGAATACAATCCTGGCTATATCGCCGATGCTACATAGTTCTCGACCAGGGGTTATCCCAATCAACAACCACTCACACTGCCTAGTGCTTGACTCCCTTTTGAGAGGAGCTTCCTGAAACGCTGGTTATACCAAGGATTTCACACACTCCCTAGACAGACACCTAGTTGTTGTTGTTTAGTGATCTTGGAGAATTAACTTTCAATGAACTATTCCAAGATCCTAAAACCTAATCTTGTTGGTGCACCCTAGAAAAGAAAAGAGTGTAATTCATTTTATTTAGCGTTGATTTTAGTTTGGCTTTATTACTCAAAAATAGGATATGGTCGTGCAACTAATGGTGTTATGACACAACAAGAAGTAAAATGCACACCTAACAATCAATGCAAATGCATCGTGTCCATGAAAACAGGGTATGCGTACTACATGAATGCACAATTTCTTCTTCAAATGCTAAATGCAAATTTCCCTATATGAATTCCTAACTATTACTCCAAAGCAAATCTAGATCTAATGCAAGTACAATGCAAAATGCATAATGCAAAATGCATAATGCAATGCATGATGATAAGCAAATATTTTGGATTTTTTGAAAATAAAGAGATACAAAAAGCAAAACAATGATTCTAACCACCCCAGACTCTGCAAGAACACCTAAACAGCATTCCAGCAAATAACTAAGGCAAAATGACTCTAATGCACTAATCTCAAACAAAAAATCAAAGATGCCATGACAAGAACTTTCCTAAAAGAAAAAATTTAGGCTAAAAAAAAACGTTTCTGGTAAAAAACAGAGGTATTAACAGACTCAGGCAGTGCCAAAGGAGACTCAGCAACTAAAAGCATTCACCCAGCAATCCACTATCTTCCACAAAAAGGTAAAAAACCAGGGTATACGCAGTCTGTGCGCAGTGAACCCGCATGTATACGCGAAAATCCCAAGGGAAACCGCGTGTATACGAGACTGTACGTAACAAACCCGCATACAGGAAGAAAAATATGCACAAATTCCAGGGAAACAGATAGGCTGAGACTAAATTCACACCAATCAGGCTCTACCAGGCATACATGCCCCCATACCCGACACAGAAACAAGAGAGAGAGAGCAATTCAAAT
>LPNX010734249.1:341603-383326 GCA_001517045.1 Pseudotsuga menziesii
AGCAATAATGGACTATAGTTTCAATACTCTCAATTCTCTCTTATTCTTTCAATGTCTCAATGGGTTCCTTATATAGCTTTTCAAATGGATACTGAAAGGTCGAATCCATGCGATCTCAAGGCATATGGAAGGCTAGGAGTCATATGAGTCGGATCCAAGTCAAGGAACGCTCCAAAGGATTTTGGATTATGCACACATCCCGATGTACGCGACTATAGAGGGAATATCCGCGTATGTACGCGGTTATCGGGGAAAAGGCCGCGCATATCATTTTTCTAATGTTTTTAGGGATGGTCAATGATACATCAAAAGACAAAAAGTGGTCCATAGGGGCTAATGAGTCTGCAGCGGGACAGGGGAAGGCCATACAATGTGTGATTCACTTAGTGTGGTGAAATCCGCTATAACATCAACACTCAACCTCTGCTGCTTGGGTGACTTATACTCCTATGGGTTAGGTATTGTCTTCAGGAGGCATATGTTTACAGCCATCTTCAAACAATGTTGTTGAGTATAGTGTCGTTATTGAACTTCTACGGGATGCCATTTCACATGGTGTTCTCTCTCTTGAGGTATGACTTGATTCAGAGTTAGTAGTGTCACAACTTAATGGTTTGTACCATGTTAGAGATCTGACAGTATTAAGAAGATTCTTACATGTCAGATTATTAGAATGGAAATTTGACAATATAACATACATACATGTTCCAAGAATTAATAATCAAGTTGTTGTCTCATAATGTAACTACGTGTTAGATTGGCATTTGTTTCATACACAATAAGCTCATCACAAACATAAATTTTTACACATGTAAATAAATAAATCGATCATCATAAAAAAATTTATAAACATCCAAAATGTGGTAATACATAGTGTCATAATACAAAAATGGGGCTTTCGAGCCACCAAAATATAAATACACGGTAGTGCAAAATGTATCACTCCCAGGTATCTAAGCCTATGGAGGAGGAGGGGGGTTGTGATCATGGAAGGTCACTACGGCTCTAGCTAGCTGTCGAAATAGCCACACCCATGCTCATGGTACACCCACCACCTAGTGCTGCATGGCCTCAGGAAAGTCCTCGACTTGCGCCATGGGTACTCTGTGTGTCAGTATCATGAAGTTGGTATGAATGCTTTGGAGCGTCCGCTCCACATCCACACCCGTGATATCGTCCCCTCTTCCCCTCTATCCATGATGAGGGAAGCCTTCAGGCTGTCGTGGTCCCACATCTACATGCATATGGTAGATTTCACTATGTATTGTCACCCAAAAACATGTCCTTTGATTCCACATAATCAGAAAACACAAAAAAAAAAAGTTAACTCAAAATTTTAAGAAGAGGGTCGAGATTCGTTACCAATGTCACTGTATGCCGGTCTTGGTGGTAGCAGCATGTCCAGGTCTCCATGTAAATCTATCCCTGCATAGGGGTAGTCATCGATGGCAAATATTTTTCATCACCACAATGGAAAGAAATCAAATAGATAGGGGTTGGACACCCTACCTCCACCCAGTCTGCGCATCACATCCACCCAACGTCGTTGGTCCGGATCTCAAACCCTGTTTAGAGGAATGTAAACTCTAGGGCTCAATCCTAAAACACGCCCAAAGAAAAATGTGCTCAGTATGCTGTTGAAATCGAAGTTTCGCACTATGCCCATCTTGCACTCACTGAGCTCGTGTTTCATGTTGCCCAATAGCGCAGTGCTCCAATCGTACACAGTGGGTCTCATGCACTCGACTACATAGAACATCAGAGGCCACAAGGCCTGGTGGAGTGAAGCTAAGCCTGTTATCCTACCCAGTGTCAGTAGGATGGCCTTAGGCCCAGCACCTGTATGGAGTTAGTTGGGATCTGACTCCCCACCTTCTCCGTGTGTGGATAGCAGTACATTGCAATGTACTCATCTATAGTTAGGCCACCTCCGGGCCCGCAAGAGCGTAGGTTCACCATTTCCCCCCATCGGGAAAGTTCAGTAATAAAGTATATGTCCTCCACTTCTATGGTGAGGGACATCCCATCTATCTAGAACGAATCTGAGTATGGATCCCAGTAATCCACTAACATCTGCAATAGTCCTGGTTTGGCTCTTAAGCCACCAAGACACCAAAATTTGTAAAGCCCGCATGCACGTAACGCTTGTTGAGCCATTAGATCTACCCTTACTGCCTCTTCTACATGACCATGTTCACGTTCTCTCCATTCTAGGACCATCCTGCACATTAAATTTGAGTTTGATCCATTAGAACACTTAAAAATCATTGAGCGCAGCCGCATACATGACTGTTTGCTAAACAGTCGCATATGTACGCAACTTTGAGGAAGTTTTTCACGTATATCCAACCCTATACTTGGAAAAACCCTTGATTTCCATGTGGGTTGTGGCGCGCATCTTAGACTAGCCTAGAATCCTAAATACACCATGGAATTTGACAAAATTTACATCAAAATGAAAGAGTAGAGCATGAGTAAGTACCTGAAAAAAAACGCTAGTGGATTCCACCGGCTGGATCTCCTAAAATGTGTTGTTGAAGTTCTGAGCTCAATTGGGTAAAAATTTCAAATGTTTATAATGTTTTGAATTTTTTACTATTTATAGAATTTTTTCAAAATTTTGAAAATGTTTACCCCTTTTTCTATAGTTTGGACCGTTTCTAATCCTTTTGGACCATTTTTGGACTAATTTATGATGTAGGAGACCTTTTTTAGTGTCGTTTTAGCCGTTGGATTGACCCATTCGTGCCGATATCAGGTATCATGTCTAAACTAGCATATAGGTTAGGTTTCATCACCATTTGCATTTCGCATGACCTTATGACCTTTTCATTATAGCCTTAGGTACGAACCCACTCTATTATGTCACGAAACCTTCTTGCTGCTTTAGAAGTGGCATGATATGAGTGGTAGAGCTTGACCTTACATGGGTACCCTAGTTAGCGCCTTATTTGCATTTGGTTCCCATCCCAACAGTTTATCCCTTAGGGTGTGGGAGTCCGTTGTATAGTATTTCCATGACATTTCACAAGAGCCTCATACTCCTCTTGATATTTTGCTGGCCTATTTCCCTCAGGAATCCCTTATATCAAGTTGTAATTGCATTATCATGAGCTTTTCCTGACTTATTGAGCCTTACACTGGCTTCCCTGACATTGAGTTTCAGCCATATAGCCCAAGTTTGTCTCATGTCTATCCATGCAGAGCCATTTTATATATCCTTTGCAACTTGATTCCTGATTTTTACTGGGAGGGGACTTTCCCCTAAGTGTCACTATCCTACACATGTATCCTTGCATTGAGCATAGGTATGTTCCACTGCTTGGAACTAGTTTGTTTTCCCATATGACACTCATCTCCTCCTAGTCTGTAACTATAAAGCAGTTTTATTCTTTTTCAAGATTTTTAAATATTTGAAAAAGTCCAAAAAAATTAAAAAACCAAAAAGCCGGACAAGGAAAGATGTTATCTTTTGGAAATTGTCAAGTCGTGTCGCCTTCGAATATAGCATTGTATATCACATCCGTTGGTTGAGTTTATGGTTTGACTTTAGGAGCTATACTTGTTTTATCTGAGTTTATCTCCACTGACTGGTTAAGCTTCCAGTCCCCATGGAGCCTCTATCGATGCCTCCTATGTCACAAAGATGTCCCATTTTTGTATATCGAGTCTATGCTACCTTTATTCAGTCACCATTTTTTGTTATGCTCTTGTTCGAAGGAATTTGAAACCTAAGTCAGCCATTCCTCAGTTATCTTGACTTTGCATGTCATCCATTCCTAGTACAGTTACTGGTTCGTGCACCTTATGATTGAGTCCTTCCACATTATACAGCTTTACTGAGTACCTCGTGTTGGATGATGGGGGATTCCTTAATTCCCTCCTTCCAGTGGATTTCATCCCATCGAATACAGATCATTTATTCTGGGATTGGAATCTAGAGTCATTTTTGAGTGCCTTGAGACTTGTAGTCATCAATGGCAGGTTCTCTCACCATTGACAGTTTTTGGGAATACATCAATGTCCCCTGATCGATGGATCCTCTCAAGTGTTTGAACTCAACATATTTATTCACACTTGTTAGTTTGCACTCTAGTACCTTGATTCCCATTGTCATTATCGGTGGGTGATCTCACGTCTGTTAACGGTATACATCAATGACTGGTAATTAGATGATGGACTACTATGTTCGACCTCGACACCTATATTCACATAGTAGGACTTGTACTCGTAGCTGTTTGTGTAGAAGACCTTCCAAATTGGTGGCATATCTTATATGCTACCTCCTTGATCATGCTAGTGTTCATGAGATTTCAGCTCTCGTGACTTGATTCCAGTATATGTCAGACATTTCCAACTATTATGGAGATCTTGATCCATTGTATATCTTCATCCATTATGGAGATCATTATCCTTTGTATATCCTCATAATGGAGATTCTGATATATGTATATTATACATGGCGATGACCACTTATATGATATTTTGTATCATGCCTATTCATGGCCATTGTACTCTTATGTATCCGGGACTGCTATATGTATTTGCAGTTATGTGCAGATTTGTATCATTGTACTATGCTAATTGGGTGGCTAGTCTTCCATTTGGGATTCTTCATCACTCCACTTCTAGGATGGACTTATAATGTATTTCGGCCATCGTATGACCCCTCTGACCTCACACATTAGGGGGCATATGTTATAGCTAATTTTACCACACCAGGTGAATCACACTTGTATGGCCTTCCCCTGTCCCTCTACAAACTCCTTAGACACCTTGGACCATTTTTTGTCCTTTGATGTTTCCTAGACCATCCCTATAAACATGTGAAAATTGCTATACGTGACTTTTAAACCCCTTATCATGTATATATGTGGGTTTGACCCCTAAAACTGCGTACATCGGGATGTGTACAAAATCCAAATCCTTTTGGAGTTTTCCTTGACATGTGTCCGACTCACTTGTCTCCTGGCCTTCCATATGCCTTGAGATCACTCGGATTCGACCTTTCATTACCCCATTGAAAATCTATATAAGGAACTCTTTGGATACATTGAAGGCATAAGAGAATTGAGAGCAAAGAAACTATAGTCCATTCTTGCTGAAACTTGTGCTTGAGTTTGCATCCCTTTGTCCCTTGGAGCACTTTGGTGCTCTTTCCAAGCTTGTCTTTTCCTTGTGAGCTTGCTATCGAGAGATGGAGGATTGAGGTGGTGGAGGCCCAAGTGGGGGATTCAATTTCTCTGATTCGCAGATGTGCCGACAAAGGTTGTATTCATTGTAATCTATGATTTTATATTAATAGAAATATCTTTTCATATCCAATAATGTATGTTTGAATGAATATTTTATCCATGGATGATTTCAAATGCTTATACATTGTTGATTATATATGCTAGAGTATATCTAACACCAATATATATAGTATTCTTGTCTTGTTTACTTGTTGTTGAGGAAGTGATTCATCAATTCAAGCTAAAGTTGGAAAGCTCAACAGAGATCTACTTCAACCATCCGGAATAAGGTACGAAGTCTGATCCTTTAGTGTTAGATATTTGATTTCTCTT
Organism: Pseudotsuga menziesii; assembly: GCA_001517045.1. Taxonomy (NCBI): domain Eukaryota; kingdom Viridiplantae; phylum Streptophyta; class Pinopsida; order Pinales; family Pinaceae; genus Pseudotsuga; species Pseudotsuga menziesii. Next base: position 347,171 of record LPNX010734249.1, read on the forward strand.
GCATATTGGAAAGGATTGATTTCTGGATTCAAGTTGTCTATTGTGGTACCCCAAGCCATAGGAATTTCTCTCCGTAACAATGATGTATCACTGAAAGTTGTCATAGCTTCAGATTTTTGTATTGTTTTTTTGTTGCCTGAAAGCTAGAGTGCTTCAGATGAGGTCTCGTGACCTTTTTTTGTAAAAACACTTATATATATATATATATATATAGAGAGAGAGAGAGAGAGAGAGAGAGAGAGAGAGAGACTTTTTCCTCTGATGTTTATGCTTCAAATGAGAAATGTATTTAAATGAGTTTTTATATGTCCTAACTATTTATTTACAATTTTATGAACCATGTTAACTTTCATGCTATGAATGAGCAATATACAAGTCTAGGATATAATTTTCCAATGAATCAGCAACTGCATTGTCTGTGCTAGGGATATGCCTATAGATAATGACTTCAAATGACCTTTCTAATAAACATACCCTCCAATAGAGATGAATTAGTATAGGGTTTCGGATGGTGTAAACCTGGTTTAAATGACAAACCACCAATTGTGATTCCATGAATACTACCAAGTCACGAATGTCTCGGGATGTAGCCTCAGCCAATAAACCTATGACTACTTCACACTTGGTGATATTGTTGGTAGCATGACCAATACAAACTGCTCCTAAACTTACTAGATCATGTTTATGGGAATACTGAACCCAAGCAGCTGAGGCAATGTTTAGGGTATGGTGGCAAGCACCATTGGCAATTCCATAAAAATCCATCTGATCTGCAAAATCAAAACATGGTATAAACAGTCTAAACATTAAAATCAAAACCATATTGAAAGTACCAAAACACACTGAAAAGTCAAATAATGTACATATATATAAGGTACCATACATGAATGATATAAGTATAGTACCTCTTTAGGTACAACCCATTGCAAGGTTGCCCGAAGGGGATTCCATCATAATCCACGAGCTCATAGGCCCCTTTTTCTAAAACCTTGGAAATGATAAAAGGACCATACCACATCGATTAAAACTTCCCTTTTCCTAGCTTATCATGTCTCTGATCATAAGTCAGGACTAGGTCACCTTCATTAAACACACGAGGTTCGACATATTTATCGTAATGTTCCTTGACATGTTTTTTGTGTGCCTCATTAACCAAGGAAGCATCTCGTCTAGTTTTGTCGAGGTTGGTTAAATATAGAAACCTTTCTTCCTCGGTAGAAGTATTAGGGAGAATTTCAACGATGAGTTTCAAAGACGGAATCTCACACTGAATAGGTAGGACATCTTCTAGTCCATATACTAATTGAAAAGGTGTAAAACCAGTTTTGTTTTCACTAAATTTCTATAAGCCCAAAGAGTAGAGAAGAGAGTCTGGTGCTAGTTGGATTTGTGATCTCCAACCATCTGATGTAGCATAGTTTTTAAAACTTTGTTAATGGTCTCAACTTGACCTTTAGCTTGCAGATAATAGGGGGTTGAGTTTTCATGGCGAAAACCCAACTTATCTCTTAACTATACCATCATCTGATTTTGGAAATGTGATTCGTGATCAGTGACAATAGAATGAGGAACTCCAAACCTAGATATTACATGGTTAAAAAGAAAGAGGGCGATAGTCTTACCATCCTCTGCATATGTAGGCATAGCCTCAACCCACTTAGTGAAATAATCTATGGTTACTATGATGTAACCATTCCCCCCGGCTGAGGTAGGCTTATAATGCATGAAATATATCCCCCATTTGGAAAAAGGGCCAATGGCAATGATGGGGTGTAACAGAGTAGGGTTGGTGCACTTTTTTGGGTAAAAGTGTTGTCAGGGTGGGAATTTCTTAACAGCCTCATGACAATATTTGAAAATACAAGGCCAGAAATAGCCATCGCGTAGGATTTTATGAGTTGTATCCATCCTAGAAAGATGACCACCACATGCTCCTGAATGGCAGTTATTAAGAACTTGTTCAGCCTCGTCATGGGTGAGGCATCATTGGAGAATGGTATCTATACCACATCTATACAAGGTATCATTGATGATAAGATAGTACTTTGTGTGGTGATGAATGTGGCGACAATCCTCACGAGATATAGTAGGCTGAAAACACTGTGTCTGGAGATAAATGATTAAATCTCCATACCTTAGGTCAGTTATGCTTATTAGGAACATAAATTCATCCAAGAATGAATCACTAGGCTCAGAATCCGTTAAAGCATAGGGAAGATCACACATCAGCTTGGAAAAAACTAATGACTTCTTTGAAGTAGCTTTGGCAAACTCAAGATCAAACTCCTATAGAATAACAATACATCGGGAGTATTTTCCCACTAGTACTTGATGAGTTAAGATGTAGTACATAGGTTTTTGGTCTGTGAGTACAGTAGTAGTGCGAAGCAGGATGTAGTGATGAAATGTTTGGACATCAATGACCATAGCCAATAATAGCTTCTCCACACATGAGTATCGAGTTTTGGAATCCAAAAGATTCTTACTCGTGTAATAAATCATGTGTTCTAGGTCGTTCTAATCCTCTTGAGATAAAACCATTCCGATAGTAGTAGTAGAGGTAGAAACATACAAGAGAAAATCCTTCGAGTAATCTGGGGGGTGTATAATGAGTGAATGAGTCAGAGCATGTTTGAGATTGTTGAAGGTGCACTGGACCTGGTCATCCCAAAAGAATTGAGTGTCCTTCTTAAGGAGACACATATAAGCATGCATTTTGTCAGCGAAGTTACAAACAAAATAATGAAGAAATTTTTCCTTCCCTTGCAAACTTTGGAGTTCAAGCAGGTTGGTTGGGGCAAGTAAAGTGAGTATTACAGGAATAATTAAGGGATCAATACAAATACCATCCTTGGAAAATATGATGCCTAAGAGACATCCCATCTCAATGCAAAAAACACATTTTTGTGGGTTCAGCCGTATCTTGTAATGGCGACACCTCAGGAAAATGTCTCTAAGATGTCGAGGATGGTCATCCTATAGCTGTGAGTGCATAGGGAGATCATCGAGGTAAGGATCCACAATATTCTTAATGTCATGAAATGCATAGGACATGGCATGCTGGAATGTGGCCCCAGTGTTCTTAAGTCCAAAAGGTAACTTCTTGTAGGAAAAAGTTCCCCACGAGCATATAAATTCCATCTTATGCTGATCAGCGGGCAATATCTCAATCTGATTGTAGCTGGAAAATCCATCCATAAATGAGAAGATGAAACTCCCAGCACAGTTATCGATAATCTGATCGATGTGTGGAGTCAGAAAGTTGTCCTTGGAACAAGATTTATTTAGATCTCGTAAATCGATACAGACTCAAATAGTTCCCTGCTTTTTGTTCACAGGAACAATATTCAATACTCGTTCTGTTAGGGGTATAGGATAGATAAATCCTACCTTTTGAAGTTTTTTGACTTTGGCTTCGTTAGCCACAGCCTTTCACGGATGGACTTGTCTCAATTTCTGCCTAACCGGTATGGCCGTAGGATAGGTTTTGATCTTGTGGACTATAATGCATGAATCTATCCCAGGCATTTCTTCATAGGACCAGGAAAAAATATCTCAAAATTATTTAAAAAGTGCTTTATGCTTTTTAGTTTCATCTATTGAACAGTTCTGCCCTATGTGAACATGTTCAAAAGTTCCATACTTGACTGATATGTCCATTGGAACCATTTTGGTAATGTTGCATAAATTTCCTTTAGTCTCAGAATCTTGCAACAATATAGGTGTTTGCGGATCATCGACAATATCAGTACCCAATATAGATACAAAATCATTATCTGTCGAACTGGTAGTGGGGAGGAATGAAGATCTATGATGGTGATCCTCCCATACAGATGTACTTGTATTCATAATATCTATAATAGACTCGTCCGATGGAAAAGTATGGGAGAGATAATCCAGAGTAAGAACTGAAGGTTCTAACCAATAGGGTAGGTGGTAAGGATCTGAGGCCACCAGATGAAGATCATCTGTAGGAACATCAAAAACAGATTGGATGGCATCATAAACTACTTCATGCGGGCTGAGGGAGGATGTCTCAACAACTTGTTTACCCTTAGGATCATAATTAAATGAAGAGATCATATTTACTGTTGTCATTTATGTGCTAGAAGGGGTTGAAAGAAACACACCCATGAGGGCGGAGTATTTCAACATCCCTACCCAATCGACTAGTAAGGAGGACGGGACTGACCTAGCAAAGGGATATTATTCGTTGCGGTAGTGATAACATCCGGCATATAGAAATCAAGTTGATCAATTGTTATAATTTTTCCCAAATGTAGAAACTGGAGGGTTCTAAATATCGTCAAAGCAACATCGGTCATAGCATAAAACCAGTTTCTTCCTAGGAGAAGATTGTAGTCTAATGGGGCATCCACTACTTCCACCTGAATGGAAATAGTTTTTCCCCCTAGCTCAACTGAAAGGGTTGCCATGAGACCATAGAGCTGGAAACCTCTTTTGTCAAAGGCTTTTAGCGTTGTTGGATATTTTACAAGCTCGGGAGAGCTAATGGCTTTCCAACAGGACAAAGACAAAATAGAGGTTGAAGCACCTTCATCTAGAACAGTCCTAAAGACATTTTTTCCAACTACTCTAGTTATGACTTGAAAATCTAGTTGGTGGGGTAATTTAGGTTTAAGGTTCTCTGGATTGAAATGAATCAAATTCATGTCACTCGGGTTCATGGATCCCAAAGTGGTTAATAAGTTTTTGCGTTGTGTGGGACAGCTTCGGAGCACTTCTAATATAGACATTGCACATGGTGCCTGAGCTAGGTCTTCTATGACATTATAAAACTATGCAGCTTGGGCATTAGGGTTAAAAATAGCCTTCCTAAGAGTAATCTTGGGTAGACGCAAAATCATGTCGAGATTAGGATTCTCGATCGTTAAGGGGCCATTAGACGAGGATGCAGGAGAACTAGTAGAAGGAGCTTTATAAGGAGAATGTTTCTCAATTTTCTTCTCCTCAGGTTTGTCATATGACTGACTTTGAGTCATTATATTAATAGTATCTGATGACATCACTTGAATTTCCTCTGTGGAACTAGAATTTCTCTGGTTAGACATGTGGTCTACCAATTGTTGCTGAGAAGGAAAAGGATCAGTGAGAACTGCTGGTGCGGGGTTACTCTTTAAATATTTATTAATTTCATCACATCGAGGACACTCTTTCATGAAATGATCACCACATTTCATGATCGCCACTACACAATAGGCATGGATACTTAGCTTTCCCTTTTCCTTTATTGTCATTCTCTGGGGCCATCGGTTTGGGGTTTTCCTATTGGTTTCTGGGTTTCTTGTATTTACCTTTTCCTTTCTTCTTATTACCCGATGATTGCATACTTTGAATAACATTCACCTTGGAAAAAACCATAGGGTTGGAAGGAGCAAGAGTGGAAGGATTGAATTGTTTGGAAGCTTTAACCATTGATGGGGGCTGGATTGAACCAATAACTCCATCAACAGGAGTTTCTACATGTGACTTAGCTGGGTCAATGCTGGGTCAAGGAGCTTGCAGAATGAGGTCATATAAAGTTCCATACTGGGAATAGACCAAGTCTAGATATTGCACGTGACTAATGGATTTCTCTTTAGTAACAACACCCCCCATAGCCACATCTCAAGCACTGGGTGGAAACAAATATTTCGTCAACCAATCAACCAAAAGTTGGTCTGGGATAGGAGCTTTAATGAGCCTTCTCTACCTTCTCCATTCATGAATATGATTTGAAATGTGTGTGGAGGTGTTTTGACACAGAGAGGTTAAAATTTCCGTACCCATTTCATATCGAATGTGTAGCTGAAAGTGTGTGAGGAAAACAATTGCCAAGCCACTAAAATCCACAAATGAATGTCATGGAAGTTCGACATACCACTTCGCGGCCATGCCACTCAAAGTGCACTGGAAGAGTCTTAATCGAATAGAATCATCCATCAAGGAATTAGAAAAACACCATAGATGGAAAGTCATAAAGTGATTTTTAGGATCATCTTTTTGCTTACCATCAAATTTTAGAATATCTGATGGTAACTTGAATACAATGGGAGGCCATGAGGCATTGTGTTGGATGGGGTCATTGATCAATTCGGACAAATCAGGCAATTCCAAAGTTGCTAGGAAAGGTAACTGACGATTCGGTTCAACATACCGGTAATATTGATAAGGCATGTAACCACTAGTAGGACCGTAATTGGACTGATACATAGGCTACTGAAAAGGTTGATGAGATGATGAACCTTCGAAAGATGGACCTCTAGGGTTAGGGCTGCTAGGACCAACAGGGCCATTAGGAGGATTAGGAGGATTAGGAGGAGGACCGCCAGGACCACCAGAACCTCCAAGGCCACCTAGACCACCAGGACCACCGGGACCACCAGGGGGAGGACTGCTAGGACCTATAGAACCACTAGGAGGAGGACCACTAGGACCTCCAAGACCACCAAGACCCCCGGGACCACCAGGAGGAGGAACACCATGACCCTAGGGACCATCAGGAGGAGGACCACCATAAGGTGGCCCTCCGAGACCTGCAAGGGGAGGACCTCCATAAGGCAGCCCTTCGACACCTCTAGCTATATGAATAGGTATTCCCCCCATAGCTGGCATGTAGGATTAGTTGGGTTGTCCCCATGGACTAAAAGTATTTCCAAGATATGGAATTCCAGTATATGACACACCTATAGGGGTAGATTGGTAATTCATATTTCCTATAGGTATTTGATTTGCTGGGTAACCATACCTCGAGGAAGCTTCACTAACAATAGGTTGTGCCCTGTTAGGATTACCAATCCTCCCTTCTCCAAATTTGGTCATATGTCTAAATCAGGAGTCATGTCTAAATCGGGAGTCCATCCAGTCTATTTATAGTCATTAACACCATTGGGTCCATTTGGCCTAATTAGGGCACATGTTTCAGTTACTAAAGTGTGGGGAACACTAATTGAGGCTCACTAACACTGATTGCACTGAATTGCATCAATTTAGGAGCCTCCTAGACAAAACCCTACAATTTAGGAAGCCACTGGGAGTGCCAAAACCAACCAAGGTCAATTCAGTTTAGTTGATGACTAGTTACGCTAAGTTAGGAGTCAGTTACATTTAGTTCTAGTCCTCTACATTCAGTTAGCCCTAGGTTTACTTAACAACACTCAGGAGGGGTGCATTTCTCACCTACCATAGTCAGTTAGCCTTAGTCAACACTGAATGTAACACTTGAGTTGTGTTTTAGAGCTCCGATGAACTCCGGTTATGGTTTAGACAAGGTCAGTTAACTATTGAGTCCTCCGATAGTGATTTAGACAAGGTCTTAGTTACCTAAATCAAGTAGAGTCTATCAATTCGAATTTCCTCATGTGGATTAAAATTTCATGTGGCTATTAAATCCATTATACTTGATTGTAATTATTATCTGATTACTTTTTGATTAATGAAAGCATTCACAGCTGCAAGCCATTTTTGCATTGTTTCATTCTTCAATTGCTGAGTAAATTGTGTGTTTGTCTACAGATCTATGTGCTCAATTTAATATGGTATCAGAGTCTCAGTGGACAAGACACCTCTCCTCTACAGATCTCCAGCTGGATCATTCTTTTTGAGCAAATTGCTCCTTCCAGTACTACACCAGAAGCAGAGAATTTACCACTTAATATCCCAAGTTAGGAAATTGTTGATCAAGCTTGCTTGATCAACTATGCTGGGTGTGAAGGAAACACCAAAAGTGTATACTATTGACCTTACATTGTATGTCTAATTATGTGATAGGTTATCAGCTTTTTCTTGCAGCATTCGCTACAAGCAGCCCTTTCTTCTCACTGCATTCGCTACAAAAGCTCTATTCTTCTTTCTACATTCAAAATGGCTCATGCAATGGAGCTTCTCACTCCCTTCAACTATCACCAGTGTAAGGGAGACATGGTGGTAATGCTCCACACCAAGCAATTCTTCAGACTCATAGAAGAAATAGAGGAAGAACCAGGTTAAGATAAAGACAAAGATAAGTACATGAACATGCTTGATGAAGCCCATGGACACTTGCTCTCCTCAGTCTCTAAAGATATTTGGTTCCACATCCAAGAATTGAAGACTCCCAAGGAGTTTTGGGACAAGCTTTACTCCTTATTTGATAAGTAGGATGAGATGATGATTCATCAGCTAGAAAATGATCTGATTACTCTCAATCCATCCAATTTCAAATCTCTAAATGAATTCTTCACAAATTTCAAGAACCTGATATATCAGTTGAAGCAATGCAAAGTGGAGAAGGATGAAGATCAGCTCATCCTTTCCATTCTCACAAAGCTCAATGCATAATACTCAGTCTTTGTATCCACCTTCCAAATAGTACGGCTCACTACACCAAATTGGAAGATGCCCACTCTTAATTCCTTCATCCAATTTCTTATTTCTAAGAATGATAAATTGATCCAAATGGGGATCATTCGATCTCCCAAAGATCTAGCTCTAGTTGCAAGAGGAGATAAGGTAGTGAATAACAAAGGTAAGCAATGAGATGAGCCCCATCTAAAGAAAGAGTAGTCAAAAGAACCTTCAGGTTCAAAGAGAAGCAAGAAGAATGGCAAAGGCAAGGTCCTCTTCTTTTACTTTGGAAGGGGCTTTCATTCAAAAAGTTCTTGTATGAGAAGACAACTTGATGAAATGGCTCTTCTTTTGAAGAAACATAACATTTATGTACCTTCTAGTGCAAGGAAGGATGACTCTGAAGAAGAAGAAGATGAAGAATACCAAAGGAAAGGCCATGCACTAAAGTCTTGCTGCACATCATCACATGTCTTCCTCATTGATTTTGGAGATTCCAACCATATGGTTGCATCCAGAGAATCATTCTCTTCTTTTCAGTCCTTTGATGGTCCTAGTATTTAGATGGGAAATAACAGTAATGTCAAAAAAAAGGGGAATGGCTCTGTCAAACTTGAACATGGAAGGTTCAGAGATGTGCTATTTGTTCCCTCCCTAGCTCCAAACCTGTTATTTGTCTATTAGATGACCCATATTGGATCTCCAAAGTGAGTGATCTTTGGTCCTGACCCAGTGGAGATCACATATATCTCTACTGGGAGCATCATAGAAAAGGGTACTACAAATCATGCTTCAAAAGCATATGAGTTCTCACATTTCATGCCTCCTTCAGAACTAGTGCACTCTCAGCAGCCACTTGCAAGGGAAGGTAAAATCATTGCATCTACTTGTTTTATAGCTTCTACTAGTATTGCAGATCCATCTTTATCAGTTTATGAGAATGAGATTCAATTCCATGCAATCTTACCTCCTTCAGCAAAGATGCAATAGAATCCCTATAAGATTATATATGGCAATGGCTCAGTCTCACTACATTCAAAAGAATGGATTTGACCATACTCCTCTTCATTCAGCAAGAGACAAAGGTTACATTCCTCCTTCCTCCCATCAATTTTGGAGAAGAAGGAGAACTCTACATGCCAGGCCCCAGAATACCTGTGTAGAGCACACCATGCATGTTGCTTCACTACCTCACAGAGATGAAGATTGCAGCAACATATTTTCAAGTTTTTCAAACTTGAGACCTAATTCTACCTGCTTAGATAGAGGGGGGCCTTTTTTCCCATGTGGTTTTTTCCCCAGCTCCTTGTATTAAGCAGTTACTTTATTTTTACTTGATGTAATGGGTGACCTATGGTCTTAGTTACCAGGGCCCACATATTTTCCAAGTTAGCATTCAGGGGGGGTGTTAGGATTATTAATCCTTCCTTGTCCAAATTTGGTCATATGTCTAAATCAAGAGCCATGTCTAAATTAGGAGTGCATCCAGTATATTTATAATCATTAACACCATTGGGTCCATTTGGCCTAATTGGGGCACATGTTTCAGTTACTAAAGTGTGGGGAACACTAATTGAGGCTCACTACCACTTATTGCACTTAATTGCATTAGTTTAGGAGCCTCCTAGACCAATCCCTACAATTTAGGAAGCCACTCGAAGTGACGAAACTAACCAAGGTCAGTTCAGTTCAGTTGATGACTAGTTAAGCTAAGTTAGGAGTCAGTTACATTCAGTTCTAGTCCTCTACATTCAGTTAGCGCTAGTTTTACTTGACTGCACTCAGGAGGGGCGCATTTCTCACATACCACAGTCAATTAGCCTTAGTCAACACTAAATGTAACACTTGAGTTGTTTTTTAGAGCTCCGATGAACTCAGGTTATGGTTTAGACAAGGTCAGTTAACTATTGAGTCCTCCGATAGTGATTTAGACAAGGTATTAGTTACCTATAGTCAATTAGAGTGTATCGATTCGAATTTCTTCATGTGGATTTGAATTTCATGTGGCTCTTAAATAAATTATACTTCATTGCAATTATTATCTGATTACTTTTTGATTAATGAAAGCATTCATAGCTACAAGCCAATTTTGAACTGTTTCATTCTTCAATTGCTGAGTAAATTGTGTGATCTACTTTGTGAGTTGTGTGTTTGTCTATAGATCTATGTGCTCAATTTAATACCCCCAAGATGCTTCACTAACAACAGGTTGTGCCCCTAAGGGTTGACCTGAACTCAATGCAGGGTTAAATATATTCATAGAAGGAACAAAAACCGTGGATGTTCCTACATTAGAGGCTTGTCTATTATTAGTAACAACTCCAACAGAAGGTAACATAGATCGTGCTAGGGGTTTCCCCCCAACACTATAAGGTACTGATACAACTAGATTTGAAGGTTGTCCCCCAGCCCTAGAAGACCTAAGAGGACTAGAAACGGACCTAACATTTGCAACCATGGGATCAAAAGTTTGACCTGGGTGTTTTGAAGTCTTAACAGAATCAATAGGTTTCCTAGAATCAGCCAGTGAACGATATCCATCTAGCTAAGGGTCCATATTATGGGGAAGAAGAGCTAACATGTGTTCTTTATGAGGGATTGGGGTTGCTAAGATAGCATCTAGTATTTGGGATCAAGGTAAGTGATCTACCTACATATGAAGGTTTAGCTAACCTTGCATATTTTTGACAAAATTTGAATAAAAAGTCGCAGAACATCAATGCTTGTCCTCATTGTACTTTGCACTAAAATTTACACCCGCCATATCGTGGGTCACACATAAAGAATATATCTCAGAATGGCCATAATGTCGAAAATTTATGGATATAAGTTTCATAGAAGAGATCAACTATATAGGTCGAAAATATAAAAGATTTACTAATCATGTCGAACATATTGAGTATTGTCGTGCAACATGGGAGACATGTCTGCGATAGGAATGGGTTCATAAGTTTATACACACATTAGACATGATACCAAGGAATTGGAATACATCAGTTGAAATGAGATGAGGGACTATTGAATGGGATGAATTACATACTAGCTTCATACATGCATTTGAATGTGTCAATGCTCATCCATCGATTGATGTTGCATTTCAAGTAATCAAGGCAAAGATATTTGAAGATATCCTTCTTGCAATGACGAACTTCAATCACTGCAACATAACAATACAACGCTGGATGGAGTGCTATAATGTGATAGGATAACCTAACGACGATGACCCACTCAATATAAACATACCTTAGTGTGAAGGTATGCGTGCAGTGGAAGGATTTGGTATTTCTAGTGACCAATTTTTGAATCCACTAAAAGTCAAGAAAATCAACATTGGCTCCTCAGAGAATCCAAAATTTTCCATTATTGGAGATTATTGGGATGACGAGACTATTGAGTAAATCACGGATCTATTGCATGAGTTTCAATATCTATTCCCTATGAAATTCTCAAAGATTAAAGGGATTTTCGGAGACCTTGGAGATATGAATATACCTTTAAACCTCGACGCAAAACCTGTCAACCGACAACCATATGGATTGAATCCATGGTATAAAGAAAAATTCAAAGTAGAGTTGGAGTGAATGTTGGATGCGGGTATCATAGAAACTGTAGAAGAATTAGAGTGGATCTATCCAATAATAGTGTAAGATAAAAAAACACTACTGGTGAAGTGTGGATTTGTGTTGAACTAAGAAAAATGAACGATGCTTGTTTACATGACCCATTTCCAAATCCATTTACAGATGAGTTAGTGGAGAGTGTCGGGGGTCTATAAATTTACTCATTCAATGATGGGTTCTCTCACTACCATCAAATTAGAATTGCAAAGGAAGATTGACACAATTCAGCCTTTGTGATGGAACTGGGTTCCAATACATGGTAATTCCCTTTGGACTAAAGAATGCTCGTGCTATCAGTTCCAGGATAGTAGTGGTTTCCTTCAAATATTTTGATCAGAAGTTTATTGAGGTCTACTTCAACAATTGGATTGTATTTGGGATCATTAAGGATCATATTGAGAGCCTCGGGATGATGCCGGAATGTTGTCGCTGGTATCAAATTTAACTGAACTTAAAGAAATGTATCTTTTAATCCCCTTTTGGAATTCCATTGGGCCATGTGGTTTGTCGTGATTGAATATTGATTGACCCTCCCGAAATTGTGATTATTATCAACCTACCACCGCCTACCATAGTGAAAAAACTAAGAGCAACATTGGGTTATATAGGATACTATCAAACTTTTATCAAAGGATATGTGGATGTGACAGCTTTGATGGATAAGTTATTGAAAAAAGATGTTAAGTTCCAGTGGATGGGAATTTTCCAAGAAAGTATGGACACTTTAAATAACAACATGGTTACAACACCCATACTTGTATATCTATACTAAAAAAATGAATTTCATGTACATGTCGATGCATCGTCTGTCGCTCTCAGTGTGGTACTAGCACAACCTAGCAACGGGTTGATTGATCATTCTTTTTCCTTTGATAGAAAAAAATTATCAACATCAGAGAAGAACTATACCATGACACAAAGAGGTGGACTAGCTATGGTAGATGTTAAGTCATGAACTTGTTTTCTTCAATTTTACATTTTGATTGTCATTTTTATTTTAAGTTTGCTTATTTGCTTGAGTTTGTTCTTTTACTTACTTTAGAAAATTTTTGGTTTTTAGTGAAATTTTCGAATTTTTCCTTTAGAGTTTTATTATTTTTTGTTTCTTTAGGTTCTGAAGGGTTCTAAAGGATTTATATGGATTAAATGGTTCAAAAATAACACCATCATCAAAGTTTACCATAAAAACCTCATTCAAAATGGAATTAATGGCTAAAAAGTGTCAAAATTGGTTTTAAAATATTCCTGTAGCGCAACGGCCAAAAAATTACACTGCGGCGCTACAGGAAAATCGTTTTTTGCCAGAATGGTCATTTTTCAGTCGTATTTTTTGGGGATTTCATTCCTAAAGTGTTAAATAAATCATTGGTCATGTTTGATATATGTTTTGCCAAGTTTTTTTCATGTAAACAGGTGTCTAGTCTCATGTGAGGGAGATTCTGGCAACTAGATGCAAATTTATGGCAAATGATGACAGTGAGTGAAATAAGGAAAGACTTCTAGGAAAGAGGTTCTAAATTAAAAATTATGATCTACTTGCTGGAGAGAAGTCCTATAATGCAGTGGTTGTTGGGCCTAAAAAAATTGAGTTGTCCAGGTCACCCAGATACATTAACACTCGTGTTGCTGATATTTATCCTGTTACAAAGCCTGCTGACAGGCTTAAAATACTTAGCTCTAAAGACAGGTTAAAGGATGCTCCTCTGTTTCAGAAACATATAAAAGAGATCAACCAAAATTCCACACTATCTGATGCAAAGCTTTCATCAAAATTTATTTGGAGGAGGAATGAAAATCATACATAATCTGGTAATGTTGATTCCTTAATGAATAGTACAGAAACAAATAAAAACGTTGATCAAAAGGCTGAGTGTCAAGAATATAACAAATTTCACAATATTGTTGAGCTCTCTTCAAGCTCTGTTGCTTTGTCTTCAAGAATGACTGTTGATATGGCCAAGGCATTTAAGGGATCGGAAAATAATAAGGCAGCAACTGGTGCCACTTCAACTCATGACTCTCCAGGTTTATTGGGAAATTTAGGATCATTCTTACATGCTAACAGTTTTGGATAGGATTTTCCAATAGCTGGCAACAAAGTAACTTTGAATCTGAGCTTGAAAGTTAGCATTCGCCTAATCTCTTCCTTTTCACTTAACTGGTGCCATATGCTGAGTAATACTAGTAAGTATATGGGGATGAAGGACTTCATGTTTCCATTTGATTTTGCACATGATAAGGGAGATACAAAATATAATCCTTTCTCACGGTTCTCTCAACAGAAGGAGGTTTTCTTTTGGAAAGCATTACACTCGTGGGTGCACCCGCAATCTATGTTGCCATCTTCCCTTAATTCTACTATGGCATTGTCTGCTGCTCGTGGTGGTGTTGCAAAAACATAGAAGTGGAGCAAGCTACAACAGAAGATTTGCACGAGTTATCTGAGTTTGAGAAAATAAATCCAGGGTAGACTCGAGTCCTTCACTCCATGCCTGATATTGACAATAACTCTCAATCACTTTTAGCTTTTATTGGAAATGAAAATGTACATGGGCTCTATGATTTCTTGCTTAATCACAGGTCATTTCTCAGCTCAGTGGATTCTGTTGATGTTCCATTATTGAATTCACCAGTGCCATTTCAGAATGCATCACTTCATTTGCCAAAACGGGCAGAAGCTGTTTGTAAACCGTCTATAAGGGTTGTTGTACAAAATCTTGATTCTACAGAGAACTACACTTCTATAGAATCCACAAATGTGTCATATACTGTTGAGATTAAAGAGGGATTTCTTCCGCCTTGGGTTATCAGCAGAATTTGTACAGCAATGGGTACAAGTGAGGAAAATTTTGAGACAAGTGTTGTGACAGAGTCACTTTCATATGGTCTAAATGTGGCTCTGGATGCTGCTTGTAAAAAGGAGTCCACTGAAAAGTCAACACTAGACACACCCCACTTCACATGCAGTTTCATGGATTCAGCTCTCTGCCCATATATGAGATCAGCTATTATTAAGCATTTAAAATATTTGAAGGGTTCTTATGTGGTTTTCCTGTCTTACATCTGATGATTCTGTTAACTGGCCCATTATTTTCATTCAGAGTTTGGTGCATATGATCAATGACCAGCTTTAGAGTGTAAATCCTGGAAGAATTTTATAAGTCTTATCCAAAAACTCAGATGATCGTACTTCCAATCCAAGGGACCCATGATTTAATTCCACTAACTCATTGACCTTCCCAACAGGTGAAAGGATATATACATGAGGCAGTCAATTGTTGCTGATTACTGTTCATTGATATTTGTTCTTCAGATCATTCCATTTCTTTGGAATGTTGTACTCAAAAACAAACTGTAGTGATACCAGAGAATGTATATTTATCTTATTTGTTTACAGGGTGAACACTTTAAAAAACATGAGTTGATCAACAAATATTTAGAATATATTTGAGAAAGACGGAGAATGCTGGAAAAAGAAGAATGGCATGATCATAATCAGAGAGATATGCCACTGGATATTCAGTCATGGAATACAGGAGGTCCAAGAACCAGCTCTGCCAGTAGCAGTAGTTCTTGCAATGATCAAGCACATGATGATGAAATTACTAGAAGTGATCAAATACTGGTAGGCTAGAGCAATGCTAGAAGAAATTTCAGATGAAAAAGAGGATATTGAAATGCAAAAATTACTGAGAATTCTACTCAGTTTTTCCTATTTTTGGTTATTGAAGTCAAATGCAGACCACGAGCTGATGGAGAGGAAATTTTAAAAACCAAAAGATATTTTTGTTCATAAGATACCCATATACAAAAACCTCTCTCAGTTTTGCAACAGCTGTCAAGGTTTGAAAGATTCAGTTTAATCTTTGCATCCTATTTTTCAGGGATTTTAAATATTTAATATTTTCCTGTTTTAGTGTTCATTTTACGTGGAATATTATGATTGATTTGAGATGAATTTTTAAAAACCAAGAGATTTTTTTGTCCATAACGGACCCATTTACAAAAACCTCTCTCATTTTTTACACAGGTGTCACGAATTGAGAGATATGGAAGCTTCTTTGACACCTATTTTCCATAAATTCACCATATTTGCGAGGAATCCGATTTGCTATTTTTAGTCAATTAGTTGAATTAGTTAGTTAATGTAACTGTTGGGTAGTTTCAATTTCGACCTATTGAATGGGAGATAGAACTACTTATTTGTAATTATAAAAGAGGGACAAAGGGACAGAAAAGGGGTTCTACTTTTTGGCTGGCTAAGGAGGTCTTGGACTTGTTGATGAGTTAAGTACATATCTCTCATGTTTATTTGTTGAACGAAACTATGAAATATATGATCTTGATCACCCTTCAGACTGTGTTTTAGCTTCATGTTTTAGCTTGTTTAGCTACTTGACTGCCATATTCATTGCTGGTTTATGGTTTCTTTACTTGTAATGCTTGTCAGTTATGATGAACTTTAAGATTATACTCTGATTGGTACTTGTTGATTATATTATGCATCTCTGCTCTCATTTATTTATGATTTAGTTCCTGCTTGATTCATGAATGTATTCCCTTCAGCCACCAGAATTTACAACCAAGAAATCATTTCAGAAACCCTAAAACCTACTTTACTTTATTGAGTTTTATTTGAGATTGTGTTGGCTTGTTTCTTTAGCCTTGGAAACAATTTCTGGCACAAACATCTTTGGCACCATTGCCGGGGATGAAGTTGAAGACATATTTTCCCTGGGATAGTTATCAGTTTTACTGGTTTTAAGAGGTGAACTTAAACCAACACATTTTTAAGGCTATTTTTCACCAAGTTTGACACAGTGGCTACTAGAGGAGTTGGAAAAATTAGAAAGTTTCAGTTATCCCCAGCTTTATGCAGCCCTAATTAATTTGAACTACTGTCACCCCTTTCTCTTTCTGAGGAGAAAAAAAATATATATCTTGACAAATTGATTGGCGACTCCACTATTTCAAGATGTAGAGGCCGATGTCCATGGAAGCTATTTTGGCTCGAAGGTTTGTACCTTTCAATTTTTCTGATATTCCAAGTTTTCCAAATCCAGTACCGATTATAGATGTATGGGGAGATTGTCTTCCATGGTTTAGAGAAAGCAAAGAGGATAATCCTTCAGACCACCTCATCAAATTTCATCAATGTATGGTTCAGTTAAATATCCACCATGAATATGTGCTCATGAAGATGTTCATGTATTCACTTGACCAAGATGCACGAGATTGGTATTTTTCTCTTCCCACTGCTAGCATTTCCTCACTGAAAGAATTCCACACATGCTTTCGGAAACATTGTAAGTATCTGTTCTCAGCTGAACTCTTTTTAAAAGATTGTTGTGAGCAGGATGATGTTTATCATACAATTTATGATTTAAAAAACCATGATGATGAGTACAATCAAGGGTTCAAAACATGTCATGAAGAAGTTGAAGTTTCAGAATTTGTTGGAGATGAAAAGGTAACATTTTCAGATACTGCTGTCAAGGAAGAATGCCAT
Organism: Pseudotsuga menziesii; assembly: GCA_001517045.1. Lineage (NCBI taxonomy): Eukaryota > Viridiplantae > Streptophyta > Pinopsida > Pinales > Pinaceae > Pseudotsuga > Pseudotsuga menziesii. Next base: position 364,625 of record LPNX010734249.1, read on the forward strand.
GATCATTATGATAATCAAGTTGTTCTTTTAGGTCAGTTTGAGGATTATTCAAGTGATAAGATCAGAAGAGATAGTTTGGAACATTCTCATAATGATTTCAACAACCTTAATAACCGTTTGAATGCTAATCCTATTGAAGATCAATCTCTAGTTCAACAAACTGTTGAAAACCATTATTGTGTTAAAGATCAGCTTTGTATTGAAGGAAAAGATGAACCTTTAGCCTCATCATTCAAAATTTCCTAGAATAGTCCTTGTTATGATGAAGAGATTAGGGTTCCAAGATAAGAATTCTATGATGAATTAGATTCTATTCCTTTTGGTTTTGATACTAAATTCGATGAAGGCCAGGCTGTTCACATTTTTTCATAAGTTACTCATATTCATAGTTATGATAAATCTGTTGTTCAAAATCATTATGAAGATGCTCTAATTTTTAATAGATATGATGATGAAATTGAAAAGAAAGACCCAGAAATCTGTGAGGTGTGTGATATGTCACAATCTGATCAACAGATTCAAGAATGCATTCAGTCTATTATCCTTGAACAGCAAAAGCCAATGCATGATAGTCATTCATTTGAAGACAGTGGGGAAAATGAGGTTCAACTTATTAACATTATTAATGATACTATCCAAAAAAATCAGGAGCAAATTCAGGTTGATCCTGATGTCTTTTATCGCCAATGCCTTATTGATATTCATGGAACAAAATATTCTTATGGACAGCTTGTCTTTTTCATAGAGCGGGAAGAGGTAACTTGTGGAAGTTTTTATGATCCAGTAGCATATTATTTAGAGTCAATACCAGGTTATAAATCTATTATTTCAGAGACACTATTTGATGAAAGTGGGTATAAGTTGTTAAATCTCTGCTCTTCATGTTTTCCAATATTTCTGATTGTATATATATTTGGAGTTGGAAACAAGTTTTGGTGGGTTGATCAAATTTTTTCTTGGTTACATTGGAAATGGGATTTCAATTTGATTCAGTAGATGGAAGGTTCCTCAGAGAAAGAGATTTGATTTTCATTGTATATATTAGTGTGTGAAGGATTGAATAAAGACTCCATATCCCAATGGATGTTTTGCAGAAAAGCAGGCAGTTTTGGTTACAGAAGGCACTGGTCTACAGGTTCTTGAAGCCTCACAGGGAGGACTTCATCCCGCAGCTGAAGCCAGATGTTAAGTCATGAACTTGTTTTCCTCAATTTTATATTTTGATTGTCATTTTTATTCTAAGTTTGCTTATTTGCTTGAGTTTGTTCTTTTACTTACTTTAGAAAATTTTTGGTTTTTAGTGAAATTTTCGAGTTTTGCCTTTAGATTTTTATTATTTTTTGTTTCTTTAGGTTCTGAAGGGTTCTAAAGGATTTATATGGATTAATTGGTTCACAAATAACACCATCATCAAATTTTACCATAAAAACCTCATTCAAAATGGAATTAATGGCTAAAAAGTGCCAAAATTGGTTTTAAAATATTCCTGTAGCGCAACGGCCAAAAAATTACACTGCGGTGCTACAGGAAAATCGTTTTTTGCCAAAATTGTCATTTTTCAGTCCGATTTTTTGGGGATTTCATTCCTAAAGTGTTAAATAAATCATTGGTTACGTTTGATATATGTTTTGCCAAGTTTTTTTCATGTAAACAGGTGTCTAGTCTCATGTGAGGGAGATTCTGGCAACTGTTCTGGCAACTGGATGCAAATTTATGGTAAATGATGACAGTGAGCGAAATAAGGAAAGACTTTCAGGAAAGAGGTTCTAAATTAAACATTATGATCTACTTGCTGGAAAGAAGTCCTATAATCTAGTGGTTCTTGGGCCTAAAAAAATTGAATTGTCCAGGTCACCCAGATACATTAACACTCGTGTTGCTAATATTTATCCTGTTACAAAGCCTGCTGACAAGGTTAAAATACTTAGATCTAAATACAGGTTAAAGGATGCTCCTCTGTTTTAGAAACATATAAAAGAGGTCAACCGAAATTCCACACTATCTGATGTGAAGCTTTCATCAAAATTTATTTGGAGGAGGAATGAAAATCATACATAATCTGGTAATGTTGATTCCTTAATGAATAGTACAGAAACAAATAAAAACATTGATCAAAAGGCTGAGTGTCAAAAATATAACAACTTTCACAATATTGTTGAGCTCTCTTCAAGCTCTGTTGCTTTGTCTTCAAGAATGACTGTTGATATGGCCAAGGCATTTAAGGGATCAGAAAATAATAAGGCAGGTGCCACTTCAACTCATGACTCTCCAGGTTTATTGGGAAATTTAGGATCATTCTTACATGCTAACAGTTTTGGACAGGACTTGCCAATAGCTGGCAACAAAGTACCTTTGGATCTGAGCTTGAAAGTTAGCATTCACCTAATCTCTTCCTTTTCACTTAACTGGTGCCATATGCTGAGTAATACTAGTAAGTATATGGGGATGAAGGAATTCATGTTTCCATTTGATTTTTCACATGATAAGGGAGACACAAAATATAATCCTTGCTCACAGTTCTCCCAACAGAAGGAGATTTCCTTTTGGAAAGCATTACACTCATGGGTGCACCCGCAATCTATGTTGCCATCTTCCCTTATTTCTACTATGGAATTGTCTGCTGCTCATGGTGGTGTTGCAAAAACATAGAAGTGGATCAAGCTACAACAGAAGATTTGCATGATTTATCTGAGTCTGAGAAAATAAATCCAGGTTAGACTCGAGTCCTTCACTCCATGCCTGATATTGACAATAACTCTCAATCACTTTTAGCTTTTATTGGAAATGAAAATGTACATGGGCTCTATGATTTCTTGCTTAATCACGGGTCATTTCTCAGCTCAGTGGATTCTGTTGATGTTCCATTATTGAATTCACCAGTGCCATTTCAGAATGCATCACTTCATTTTCCAGAACGAGCAGAAGCTGTTTGTAAACCATCTATAAGGGTTGTTGTACAAAATATTGATTCTACAGAGAACTACTCTTCTATAGAATCCACAAATGTGTCATATACTATTGATATTAAAGAGGGATTTCTTCCTCCTTGGGTTATCAGCAGAATTTGTACGGCAATGGGTACAAGTGAGGAAAATTTTGAGACAAGTGTTGTGACAGAGTCACTTTCATATGGTCTAAATGTGGCTCTGGATGCTGCTTGTAAAAAGGAGTCCACTGAAAAGTCAACACTAGACACACCCAACTTCACATGCAGTTTCATGGATTCAGCTCTTTGCCCATCTCTAAGATCAGCTATTAGTAAGCATTTAAAATATTTGAAGGGTTCTTATGTGGTTTCCCTGTCTTACATCTGATGATTCTGTTAACTAGCCCATTATTTTCATTCAGAGTTTGGTGCATATGATCAATGACCAGCTTTAGAGTGTAAATCCTGGAAGAATTTTATAAGTCTTATCCAAAAACTCAGATGATCGTGCTTCCAATCCAAGAGACCCATGATTTAATTCCACTAACTCATTGACCTTCCCAACAGGTGAAAGGATATATACATGAGGCAGTCAATTGTTGCTGATTAATGTTCATTGATATTTGTTCTTCAGATCATTCCATTTCTTTGGACTGTTGTACTCAAAAACAAACTGTAGTGATACCAGAGAATGTATATTTATCTTATTTTTTTACAGGGTGAACACTTTAAAAAACATGAGTTGATCAACAAATATTTAGAATATCTTTGAGAAAGATGGAGAATGTTGGAAAAAGAAGAATGGCATGATCATAAACAGAGAGATATGCCAGTGGATATTCAGTCATGGAATACAGGAGGTCCAAGAACCAGCTCTTCCAGCAGCAGTAGTTCTTGTAATGATCAGGCACATGATGATGAAATTACTAGAAGTGATCAAATACTTGTAGGGTAGAGCAATGCTAGAAGAAATTTCAGATGAAAAAGAGGATATTGAAATGCAAAAATTACTGAGAATTCTGCTCAGTTTTTCTTGTTTTGGGTTATTGAAGTCAAATGCAGACCACGAGCTGATGGAGAGGAAATTTTGAAAACCAAAAGACATTTTTTTTCATAAGATACCCATATACAAAAACCTCTCTCAGTTGTGCAACAGATGTCAAGGTTTGAAATATTCAGTTTAATCTTTGCAGCCTATTTTTCAGGGATTTTAAATATTTAATATTTTCCTATTTTAGTGTTCCTTTTGCAGGGAATATTATGATTGATTGGAGATGAATTTTCAAAAACCAAGAGAGGTTTTTTTCTATAACGGAACCTTTTACAAAAACCTCTCTCAGATTTTATACAGGTGTCACGAATTTCAGATTTTATATTTGCCAAGAATCCGATTTGCTATTTTTAGTCAATTAGTTGAATTAGTTAGTTAATGTAACAACTGGGTAGTTTCAATTTTGACGTAATGGAGGGGAGATAGAACTACATATTTGTAGTTATAAAAGAGGGACAAAGGGACAGAAGAGGGGTTCTACTTTTTGGCTGGCTAAGGAGGTCTTGGACTTGTTCATGAGTTAAGTACATAACTCTCATGTTTATTTGTTGAACAGAACTATGAAATATATGATCTTGATCACCCTTCAGACTGTGTTTTAGCTTCATGTTTTAGCTTGTTTAGCTACTTGACTGATATATTCATTGCTGGTTTATGGTTTATTTACTTGTAATTCTTGTCAGTTATGATGAACTTTAAGATTATACTCAGATTGGTACTTATTGATTATATTATGCATCTCTGCTCTCATTTATTTATGATTTAGTTCCTGCTTGACTCATGAATGTATTCCCTTCAGCCACCAGAATTTACAACCAAGAAATCATTTCAGAAACCCTAAAACCTACTTTACTTTATTGAGTTTTATTTGAGATTGTGTTGGCTTGTTTCTTTAGCCTTGGAAACAATTTCTGGCACAAACAGTAGACACTCTAGGGAAATTTTGACACTATTTGTTGGGTGGACATTTCAAAATGTACATAGATCATTCAACATTGAAATACCTGGTCAATAACCCAATGTTGAGGGGTATATTTGTCGGTGGCTTCTCCTTTTTCGGTAATTTGACTTTGAAGTCATTGTTAAACTAGGCCAACTAAATTTAGGACCATACCATCTATCGAGGATCAAAAGTGGTGACGAACCTTCTAACCTTGATTATAGTCTCCTGATGCACAACTATTTGCCATAACAATGTTTGATGATCATTACAGAGACATAAAACCATTTTTTAGTATGGGCTATGAACTAGCTGATCTTACTATGACACGAAATAAATAATTAGTTGTGTGAGTTGCAAACTTCCAATTGATCACTAGACATTTATATAAAATGCACCGTAATGAGATTCTTAGTAGTTGCGCCTTGGAACATGAGCAACTGATGATACTAAATGAAGCACATGCTAGAGTCATAGGAGGCCATTATGCTGAAAAAGGTACACTATGAAAGATATTGCAAGTAGGATTGTGGTGGCCCAACATGCATGCAGATGCCCGAGAATATTATCAGATTTTTGATGTCTATAAAAGAACTAGAAAGTCGTCGCAATGAGATGAAATTCCATTAGTACCCTGAATAAATTTGTATGAATTGCACCTTGTCCTTGATAGCTCCTATTTGCTCCACAATTGCTCTCTGATGGATTAGGCCAGGGTATCAAGTCAATAGCATAACTCTACTATTCTTCTCTCTCCCTCAACCATGGAGTATGAGCTTCTATTTATAGGGCTGAAATGGATAGGATGGTTGAGGGATTGGTGGGTGAGGTGGCCACAAGATCCTACAAAGAGGGATCTCAACCTTAACCAACCCAGGTGAGTAGGGATAAGGTTAGACATGAGGCTCTTGATCTAGAAGCCTCAAGAAAACTCCTTTTTTTCACCTTTTACCAAAGGTATCACTTATACCCCTTTATGATAGAGCGGTGATGGGTAGGAACCGCACCGAAAACATAGGTTAAAGGTGTTGGCACCTCCTAGTTCTCACACAGCGAGGGCGGTGCCGAACAAGGTACCGCTTATCTGCTTGAGGGTAGGAGCGTTGCGGGATTATCTTCAACTTCAGGATTTGAGGGCAAATGTCTTGTGTTAGGGATCATATCACATGCTGGTGAGAAATTTTGAGTGTAACAGAATGCCCCCCAAAGCATGAGGCTAGAGGGATATGATAGGCAAGAGCTTTGATAGAGCAAGTTATCAATTCAAGGTAAGAGCCAGCTTGATTTGAGAGTGTCATCGAACATGCATCTCCAATACATCAATACTTTGACTCATGGATAAATGTAACCTTATCATGGTTGTAGACCAATACAAGATAGATCCATGAGAGGACTAAACAGCCATGGCTACTAGAATACAGCGTAGATGCATGGGATAGAGGATGACTCAAAATTGGACATAGCTACCAGATATACAACGTAAATCTATGCCATATAGATGCAAATTTGAGCATAGCCACAACCATACAAATGTGGATCCATGCTGGTGCTTCATACAATATACTCCATCGTAACCTAGGGAGCAAGCTATGAGTGCTTTAACAAATACCCAGGGTCTTCATCTTGTCTTCCACAAAGTACAATTCTATCCATGTGATTACAATGTTTTGAAGTTGAATATGGTAGAAACCACTTGATTACCGGTCAATGAGATGAATCGTTAACAAGTGCGAGGGAAATCACCATTGATATCAATGATTCCCAAGGTACCCTAGTATAGTCTACTAAATGTGAATAGATGACTTGATGTTGAACACCCAGTAGAGTCTTGCGATCAAAGGCAAATGATGTGAACCTTTGTCGATAGTAAGAGAATCTATCATTAAGGCATACAGATCTCAAGGTACTAAATTTGTTTCTAAGACTATTTCCCCGATGATGAGTTGATGTCGACAGGAATAGTCTCATCAAAGGAGGGCCATGATGAATCCCACATCGATGACATGAAACTTGGAACAAATTTTTGGAATATCGTAGATCACATAACCATAGGACTAACAGAAAGTACTGACACAAAGGTTGTTTTAACTGTAGAGGTAAACTTCTTTCTTCCTTTGAACATTGGGCAGCACGACGAAAGACTTAGCAGCATGACTAGACCAGACAGACACACAATGCTACAGTGGATAATGCTGTTGATGTAATTGTAACTTCACAATGTATTCACTTGTATTTCTTATCTATTGTAACCCAATGTTCATTCCGAGATGTATTGTAATTTATTTGAGTCATGTCATACCCCGATGTTTATTCCCGGAAGTTTCTATAATGAGAAAGTCATGTCAAGTCATTGTGGGTAACCCTCCTATTGGTCAAGGATTAAAGTCCCCATAGTTGTGGGGCCCTTGGGTTATTAGACTATCCTAGTGAAGTTGACCCTAGGTGAGTCATTGTAAGTTGGGGAAATAGTCCCCACCATTGTGTTACCCTCCAATTGGTCGGAGGAGGCAAAGTCCCCACAAGTGGTGGGGCACTAGGGTTGTTAGACACTCCTAGAGATGTTGGCTCTAGTAAGTAATTGTTAAGTGAGGCTGACATGTTGGAGTGGATTCCAAGTGAAAGGAAGAATATAAATAGAGAGTGAGAGCCTCTCTATTTATCACTTGCAACACTCACACTCACTCATTGGGGCGCATGAGTGAGAGAGGAGAAGCTCTCTCAGTGTGAGAGAGAGAAACTGCTGCTGTCAGGAGTTCATCTTATTGTTTTCTGGTTTTACCTTTTTTGCTAATTCTATCTCTGAGGAAGTTGTGGGGTTTTCTCCTTTATGGTTTTCCCGAGGAAAATTCTTTGTGTCTCTTGTCTCTTGTGAAGTGCTTATGTTTTATTGTTGTGCTTGTTATTCTCTCAATGAAAAGATCCTAAGATCATAATGCTAGCTTGAATAATGAAAAACTAACATGGTATCAGAGATAAACTGAGAATAAGACATTATGCAGCTATAGAAGCTAGGGCTTCTTACTTTTTGGGTCTCTCTCCACAATCCATCAGCAAAAGTATGCTAGGCTGACTCTCCATTAAAGGGCACATCTTTCTATCGAAGCGAATTCGATTCCGAGCATTTTCAGTTTTCGGTGCAGAAATTAGGGATTTGTACAGAAGAGGAATTTTTGAGTGATCTTAGCATAGGATTGTTCTCCTCATCAAAACTGAAGTTTAGAGACCTGTATCAAGAAATTTTGTTGGGTGAAACTCCAAGAAAGTCAAACCCTAGTTTGACCCCAAGCTAGAAAAACCCTAAATAATAAAACTGCTAAGTTTTGGTGAATTCGCTATATCCTGATATTGGCAAGGTATTAAGATCTGAAAATTGTAGGGACCAAATATAAAATCCTGATGTGAATTGTATCCAAAAATAAGCCTCAGATTCACTACATTCTGGGAGATATGATCTTGCCAAGTAAGGGTTCCAGCCTCTTCCAGAATTCATCCCTAAACAAGATACCTGGGGAGAATTGCAATATCTTGGGATATAGAGGTCCAAATGGAATTCTTGAATATTTTATAGAAAGGGCACGGACTCTAATTTTGGTGGTCCAAATATCAGACTCAGAAGACAAACCAGTAACATGTGGCATGTCGTACAACTTCGTTGTTTTGAACAGTCTTGTAGCAAGTCATCTTGGGAAAAGGATCATAAATACCAAATGGTGAAACCAATTCTAATGAAACCTAAGGTGTTGGATCTGAGACATGGGATATTACCTTCGTGAGAAATTTCTGACACAGAGTATCAACAATTGCAGAGATATCAGAGAAACAGTAACAGGCATGTCTGCAAAAGAAATTGTAAAACTAGGGCTTCCTGTTCCGGGAGCTTCCCTCCACTGTTTTCAGAAAAGGAGTACATTGGACAGCTCCATTTGAAGAGATCTATCTGTCTATCCAATAAAATCTGAAATATTCCAAGTTTTGAAAATTAGGGTTTCTATGACAAACCTTAGATCAGCGAGCTCCAGAACCAGGACGGACACCTCTAATCGGTAAGATCTAATCTATTGCTATTTTCATTTGAGGTTCTCATTTCAAATTAATCTATCACATCAACTTGATGATAAGCTTGGTGAAGTAGAAAACTTCCAAGCATGTAAGTATATGATCTCTTTAAAGAAAATGAATTGGACACCTACATGAGTAGAGAGATTCCAGTTCCAGAGGGAGATGAGGCTAGAAGCCTTTCACAAGAAGAACTTAGTCAAGGCCAAGAAGATCATGGGTTATTCAGTCACAGATCAACTTGTACCACAAGTGTATTCCTTAAAGACACCGAAGATGTTTGATTCCTTGACCAAGCTATTTGAAGGGAAGAACAAAAATTGGAATATGACCTTAAGAAACTAGTTGAAGAATGTGAAGATCCAGAATGCAGAGACCATGCAGTCATAAGGATCTCTCAAATAAAAGAACAACTTCAAGCGGGTAAAAGAAGAAGTGAAGAATGTAGAAGTGGTGATGGTCACCTTGAATGGCCTCCCAGGATCATGGGATTCATTCATGCGAGAAATGTGTGCTAGAAGGAAGTGATTACTTTCAGCAGACTTTGGGAAGAAGAAGAAGCTCGACTCATAAGAAGAGAAGAGAAGATGGGAGCAATTGAAGAACAATCTCTCACCATCAAAAGAAGATCCCTCAATCTATAAGGAATATGAAGATATAAAATATTGAAGAACTTCTTATCCACCTTAGCATTTGGATAAGAAACGATGCTATTATGAATGAAGAAGACGATGAAGCTGAACACTCAAGAAGGAGTATACCCACGAAACAAATAAAGATAAGTATTCAATTGTCATTTCATGATATTGTTTTTTTTTTATGCATTTGTTTGTATTCAGTTGATGTATTATGCATGATAGAATGTTTGAATTAACGACAGTATACTACTAATATGCATGTGATGGGTAATTATCTCATGGTGCTATACAACTCTCCATTGCTACTTATCTAGAATGAAACCTCTTTGCTGACATATTGGATTAGTGCACAATCTCAATGTTGTCCTGGTAGAGATGGAAGGCATCTAGAAGGTTTCAGTGAGATATGGATGAATGTTGTATTGACTAAAGTAGTTGCATGATCATATATTTATGCATAAGAATTTGCCAGTATGAATATTCCTTATGAAATGTTTCTAACCATATAAATGCATTTGACTTGTAGGATCGCATACACAATAGCCTACAAGCAAAGAAGGATGAGACTTGTTCTGAAGAACAAGTGACGACGGTTCAAGACGAAGAATAATATGATGAATATAGTGACATCATTGATACAGAACTTTCCATCTATGAAGAAGTTCAAGAAGAATGATGTCTAGGATGCAGTATCGATACATGAAGGAAAGTTCGTAGTTCCATCATGAAGTAGATGGAAACATTGTGAGATACAATGCATAGACTACGAAGCCACTGAAAGTGAAGTCACATGACATGCATAATAATGTGTGCAAATGAAAGAAGGCCTTGTACGAGTTCAGAAGACACCCATGGGATAACACATACATGATAAGCCTGATGAATATCTTAACCCTTGCTACAAGGTTGATAAAGGATTACAAGCTCACATATGGATGTGAGAAGAACTTTTGAAAAAGTTCAAAATAGAGGATCTTGGTATCAAATGATCCTAAGATGGATACTACTTGTCACTCCGGTACATAATGTTTCAGTGCATGGAGTACAGAAGACAGAGGGAGTATGATGCTCCGCTTCAGAGGGAGTGACTGCAAAAGATCGAAGGTTCGACATGGTACAACATGATGGATAGATTACTGATGACTCTAGGCTTTATCAAGAGTAAAGCAAATTCCAACCTTTACAACAAGGTTGAGGATGGCAACCCAGTGATGATTCTACTGTATGTAGATGATCTATTTGTGATAGGTACGGATGGGCTGATTACTGATACGAAGAGAAAGCTTGATGCTGAGTTCGAAATGAAGGACTTGGGGATCATGCATTACTTTCTAGGTATGGAGGTGTGGCAGAGTACAGATGGAATATTTCTTGGACAAGGGAAGTATGTAGTAGATATCCTAAAGAGGTTTTGGATGATAGACTGCAAGGCTATGACCACACCTATGGCATCGAACCTGAAGCTATTGAGTGATGCTTCATCAGAGATGGTTGATGCTATGATGTATCATCAGATGATTAGGTCATTGATGTACTTGACAAACACAAGACTAGACATTTGCTTTGCTGTGAACACCTTAAGCCAGTTCTTGACAGATCCAAGGAGTCTTCACTTGACTGCTGCAAAGCATATTCTGAGGTACCTGAAGGGTACAGTTGATTATGGACTCAAGTACGATGCGAATCAAAATATTAACTTGGAAGGTTATGTTGATTTAGATTGGGTAGGCAATGCCATCAATAAGAAGAGTACTTCAGGATGTTGCTTCAGTATGGGATTAGGTGTGATCTCTTGGTTTAGCAGGAAGCAATCCTGTGTGGCACTGAGTACAGCTGAAGCAGAGTATGTCGCAGCTTGTTCAACTAGTTGTGAGGAAGTATGGCTATGGAAGATACTGTTTGATATATTTGATCTCCAGTTGGATGCTACTTGTATAAATTGTGACAACCATATTTGCATGAAGTTGTCAGAGAATCCAGTGTTCCATGACAAGTCGAAGCATATCGAGATCAAGTATCACTATATCAGGGATATGGTGTAGAGAGGAGTAGTGAAGCTCCAGTATGTTGTGACGGAGGAACAGATAGCTGATGTATTGACGAAGCCATTGGCTAGGCTGAAGTTTGAGTACTTCAGGGAGAAGCTTGGTGTTCTCCAAATCAAGGTTTCCTCCAAGAGAAAGTGATGAGACCCATAGCCATTCTGAGATGGTGAGAGGATTGGTTCCTTCCATGGTCAGATGTAAGGGCTGAGCCATCCTGCATGGTGAGAGGATTGGTTCATTCCATGACAGATGTGAGTGCTAAGCCATTCTGATATGACTGTAGGATTGGTTCCTACATGATCAGATATAAGGGCTATTTCCATTCTTGGAATGGAGCTTCTTGGTGAGGTACCAAAAAAACTTAGTTTATGACTGAGGGCCATTCTGATATGACCGTGAGATTCCTTCTCACATGATTAGATATGAGTGCATGGCCATTTTGATGTGATAGAGGGATGTGTTCCCACTTGATCAGATGTAAGGGCTAAAGCCATTCTGTCATGGCTAAAGGATTAGGTTCCTCCCATGTCAGATATGAGTGCTAATCCATTCTGACTTAGTGTCATATATAAGGGCTACTGCCATTCTTTGAATGGAGCTACCTGGTGAGGTACCAGGGATCCTCAGTCTAGGACTGAGAGCCTTTCTGATGTGATTGAGGGATGTGTTCCCACATACTCAGATGTAAGTGCAGTAGCCTTTCTGATTTGACTGAGGGATGTGTTCCCACGTACTCAGATGTAAGTGCAGAGCCTTTTTGATGTGACTGAGGGATGTGTTCCCACGTGCTTAGATGTAAGTGCAGAGCCTTTCTGATGTGACTGAGGGATGTATTCCCAAGTGCTCAGATATAAGTGCAGTAGCCTTTCTGATGCGACTGAGGGATGTGTTCCCACGTGCTCAGATGTAAGTGCAGAGCCTTTTTTATGCGATTGAGGGATGTGTTCCCACATGATCAGATATAAGTGCAGTAGCCTTTCTGATGCGACTGAGGGATGTGTTCCCACATGCTTAGATGTAAGTGTAGAGCCTTTCTGATGTGATTATAGGATTGGTTCCTATATGATCAGATGCGAGTGTTGGACATGCCTTTCTGACGAGTAGGTCAGATGTAAGTGCTGGGCGAAGACCTACATGATGGCTAGGCATACAACCAACATGAAAAAGGGCTAGCTCTGTAGAACTTCCTATGATGAGAAGAATCATGAGACAACACCCATGGTACTGATCCAGATCGAGTGAGGATCTAGATCTAGTGAAGATGATCCAGATCGAGTGATGATCCAGATCGAGTGATGGTGATCCAGATCGAGTGATGATACATATCTAGTGATGATCTAGATCAAGTGATGATCCAGATCCAGTGATGATGATCCAGATAGAGTGATGATCTAGATTCAATGATGATGATCTAGATCGAGTGATGATCCAAATCTAGTGATGATGATCCATATTCAGTGATGATGATCCAGATCCAAATGAAGATGACTTACAAATGAAGATGACTTGAAGATGAAGATGACTTGAAGATGATGAAGACTTGACGATGACCAAAAATGATACAAAGAAGAAGAATTGTGCTGATAAATTGTGTCGAGCAAATACCTTCCTAGTTAATAGGTAGTGTTGATGTAATTGTAACTTCGGAATGTATTCACTTGTATTTCTTATCTATTGTAACCCGATGTTCATTCCGGGATGTATTGTAATGTATTTGAGTCATTTCATACCCCGATGTTTATTCCAATAAGTTTCTATAATGAGAAAGTCATGTCAAGTCATTGTGGGTAACCCTCCTATTGGTCAAGGGTTAAAGTCCCCATAATTGTGGGGCCCTTGGGTTATTAGACTATCCTAGTGAAGTTGACCCTAGGTGAGTCATTGTAACTTGGGGCAATAGTCCCCACCATTGTGTTACCCTCCTATTGGTCGAAGTAGGAAAATTCCCCACAAGTGGTGGGGCACTAGGGTTGTTAGACACTCCTAGAGATGTCGGCTCTAGTAAGTAATTGTTAAGTAAGGCCGACATGCTGGAGTGGATTCCAAGTGAAAGGAAGAATATAAATAGAGAGTGAGAGCCTCTCTATTTATCACTTGCAACACTCACACTCACTCTTTGGGGCGCATGAGTGAGAGAGGAGAATCTCTCTCATTGTGAGAGAGAAAGACTGCTGCTGTCGGGAGTTCATCTTACTGTTTTCTGGTTTTAACTTTTGTGTTGATTCTATCTCTGAGGAAGTTGTGGGGTTTTCTCCTTTATGGTTTCCCCGAGGAAAATTCTTTGTGTCTCTTGTCTCTTGTGATGTGCTTATGTTTTATTGCTGTGCTTGTTATTCTCTCAGTGAAAATATCCTAAGATCATAATGCTAGCTTGAATAATGAAAAACTAACAAATGCAACCTTTTGAAAGACTCAAAGGAGTGACATGACTCATGAAAGTGGATTGACTTGCTGGTCAGCTGAATACCCAATTGACTGAATGATATGCAGACAAGTGCCATGTTTAAAGGTGAAAAACAACTGTCATTGGATTTGCAAAATGATTCCCTTCCCTTAAATCCCCCATCATGATTGATGAGTGCCTCTTTTAATTTTTATGAGTTCAAAGAGGGTAACAAACACTCTTTTAAGCTTATCCGAAGACAAGTCCATTCCCATACATTTCACGAACCTGGGAAAGGAGGGGTTCAATCCCAAAAAAGGGTCTCTTGTTGGGATAAATGGGCAGACCCGGGTTTCACCTTTAACTTCACACCAACAAAAGACCCACAGTATTGGCCCTTTCGGCAGCAGCCTGCGAACAGGCTACAGTCTCACCCGAAATAGCTATGGGGTGCCATAGAATCAGGTTTCTGCAAGCAGAAGAGAGAATCTTACTGTACCTTTAGTCTTTAACTATTAATAATCACTTAACACAATGCTGGTATTATCACTTATGCAGCTTTGCGATTAGATAAACAAACAGTTATTTGCACAGCCCTTATCTGGGAATTCATGGCGAAGCTAGTTATTAACAGCAATCTTACTTTATCAGTTATTTACTTAACAGTGCATAAAATATAATAACAAATCACACAAATGAACCACAACACCAGATGTCACATGGTTCACCCCCAGTGTAGGGGTTACGTCCATAGAACTGTGCTTTATTTAACTCTTTACAACTAAAACGACAGTTCTGATTTGCGCACTCAGCTGCAGATCCCTTCAGTCCTCAAAGCTGCACACATAGCAGGAGGCCTCTACACACACAACTGTAGATCTTCCTTTTCACCAAAACCTCTCTGCGCACACAACTGCAGAGGTCGTCCACGCACACAGCTGGGACTTAACCTTCTTACAAAAACCCTTATACAATCTCTTATATTCGCATTACATTAGCTTCATAAGATAATCATTCAAGACCTAACCCTACTTATTTACATAAGTGCCTATTTATATAGCGCACTGTTACAAAACCATGGATTTACACCATGGGCACCCAAAAACCCTAACCCTGGCTTTAACCCAAGGGTTAATTACAAAAGGGGGTTCGACCCACCCGCGACACCCCTAAGACTATTTTAGGTTGTAACTCCGCTTACACTTCCTCAAAAACCACGGAGTTACCAAAACTAAGGACCTCTAGGGTCAGAGCCCCAACAGGCCCCTAAGACTCACTTGTGGCCCGTCGTAGGGCACTCTGCGACTCTTCTGGTGATATACCTGAAATTCTTCGGTCAATGCTTCAATAGTTTTATTCAAAAAGTGTGACCCTTGGTCACTCATAAGAATTCTAGGACATCCAAACCTTGTTAAGATATTGTCAAAGATGAACTTCGCAGCTGTAGCAGCGCTACAATATTTGACTGGTTGAGCTTCAGCCCAACGAGTAAGGTATTCAGTTACTGTAATAATATACCTTGCTCCCGATTTCTTTGCAGGGGGATTTATAGGTCCGACAAAATCAATAGCCCACTTGTCAAAGGCCTGTAGTGTTACCTGTGGAACGACAGGCATCTCATCCCTCCTGGATGGTTTTCCTGTCCTCTGATAGATGTGGCAACTATGGCAGTACTCCCTGGCATCCTTATGAAGTGTAGGCCACCATAACCCTGCTGCCAGAATCTTCTGTGCTGTAGCTTTCCCTGCATAATGTCCTCTCGCTACGCCAGAATGTGCCTCAGCCAAAATCAAGGGTTTTTCATGCTCCAAGACACATCTGCGCAGTATTTCATCTGGTCCCATCTTGTACAGTTGTCCTGCTATCAGTGTAAAATCAGCAGCCCGAACCACCAACTGCTTCTTCTGCTGTGTTTTCATCTCCAAGGGTGCAAACCCTGTAGCCAAATACTGAACAATGTCCTGAAAGTAGTCATCGACCATCTGGATAGCGAATAACTGAGCATCAGGGAGACCTTCATCTAAGCTAGTAGGCTCTTCCCCTGATTCGAGCCTCGACAGATGGTCAGGTCCCAAGTTAAGTCTTCCTGGCTTAACTATAATCTCAAAGTCATATTCCTGGAACAATGTTATCCATCGACATATTTTTCCTCCCAACACAGGCTTGTTAACCAAGTATTTCAAAGCAGAGTGGTCAGTGAACATTTTAAAGTGAGAACCTAACACGTAATGTCGGAACTTTTGCAAAGCATATACCATAGCTAAACCTTCCCTTTCTGTCATAGTATAGTTTCTTTCTACTGTGGATAATTTGCGACTTGCAAAGGCAATAGGGTGGACAATATTACCTTCACCTGTCTAAGCTAGTACTATGCCCAAAGCAATCGAGGAAGCATCGACATGCACATGAAACTCCTTATTCCAACCAGGAAACACTAGGATAGGGGAAGTTACCATCTTTTCTTTTAGGATGTCCAAACTTTCTTGACACTCAGGTGTCCATTCAAACTTAATCTCTTTCTTCAACCGTTTCTCCATCGGGGCTATGATCTGGGCGTAACCTTTAATAAACTTCCTGTAGTACCCAGTGTGACCAAGTGTAGTGCGCAGTTGCTTGACTGACTTCGGTGGTGGAAAGTTCACGATAATTGTTATCTTCGCCGGATCCACCATCAATCCTTGCTTACAAATAATATGACCCAAAAGGATTCCAAAGGGTGCACAAAAGATGCACTTTTTTAAGTTCAAGGAAATCTGATGCTGTCTACACTTTTCCAGCATAAGTCTTAAACTAGTTATGTGGTATTTTAGTAACCCAAAAATAGTCCAGTCATCAAAATACACTTCTAAGAATTTATGTATAAAGTCTTTAAATGCACAAATTACGACTCGAGAAAACATGGCAAGTGCATTCTTTAATCCAAAAGGCATAACTGTGTACTGAAAGGATCCCATTTCTGTAGCAAATGTTGTCTTATGTCGATCCTCTGGAGCAATTCTGATCTGATAGTAACCTGAAAAATCCATCAGCAAAAGAGTATACTTCTTGACCTCCAACATTATCAAGAACTTCATCTGTAAAAGGAGTAGGAAAGGGGTCATGTAGGCATGCATCGTTCAGCTTCCTTAAATCAACATAGATTCAGATTTCACCCTTAGTCTTCTTTTCTTGGACTACCATCGGGCTGACCCATTCGGACTCTTCAACAGGATCAATAATTCCTATGGCAAGCATCTTATCTAAATCCAGTCTAACTTTTTCCTTATACTTGGGGTTCAGCCTATACGGGCACTGTTTCACAGGCTTTGCATCAGGTTTCAGTGGGATCTTTATGACTCCTATATCACCGAGGATACCCTTCATCTCAGAAAACTTCGTCGGAAATAGGTCTTGATACTCGTGGAGAAGTTGGGTCACCTTTCTTACCATTTCATCATCCCAATAATCTCCAATTGTAGCATACTTGGGGTTTTCTTCTGACCCAATGTTTGCGGTCCGTGTCTTCAGAGGCTAAGTCACTTCAGGTGCTTCGACCACAAGTCTACGTACTTCGCAGTTTCCTTTTGAATCCGAAATATTAATGTTACGCGGATCATCATCCTCGTCAATTGCGAGGTTGTAACATTCAACTGCATTAGCTTCTTGTGCTGCCCAATCGGTTTGGTATTCCCCTATTTCTTGGTCATCAAATATCTTAGTATGGATCAATCTAACAGCTGCATCTAAAGCAGGACAAACTTTGTTAACAGAAAATGTAAGTATAAAACTATCAACAAGATCATCCCAAATTATAGTACCGTGTCGAAGCTCGACCTCCGTATACCAGTTTTTTGCTATAGTTTCCAATGTGTGCACAAACTTATGCACCCATTCCTCGCGAGGTACATGTTCCCATGTTGCATAACATTGCTTCAAATGTTCCTGAGGACTGTTCTTCCCATTGAACTTGATTCGCACCTCTTGAGATTGGTCTAGGAATCAGAGGCGTAGAAATTTCTGGCAAGCTTCCCAACTGTGAATATACTTCCTGTGGCCTTTCCACCATCTCGCTGCTGTAGCTCTTAATGCTGCTTCCAGAGTCTGCATTCTCTGTGATTCTGGCACTTGTTCTAAGAACTGCGCAATGAATTTTCCTGGATTTGTCAACCCATCATATGTAGGCAAGTATCTGGCCTGTGCACTAAGGCATCTAAGAGATTTGGTAATTTGTGCGCACCAATGGCCATGTAGCTCGTATAGTCGATTCTGCCAACTCTCTAGACCATCATCTGATTCAGACATGCAGGAGCTATCACATTGCAAATCCATTACACCGTCGGCATTAGGCTCGACATAATCTTCTTCTTTAGCTGTGATATTATAGATGTGGTCCAGAATATGCTGATCTTCCTCTCTGACTGGCTCTGTATATCTTTCTCCTTGAGAAGGATCCAATGTTAGTATAGCTCTCAATCCCTTCCCTTCAAAATTCATTTGTCTCTTTTTAAGATTGACAACTGCATCACTATCTATTTCCCACTCAATTCCTAGCAAAGTTGGATAGGGGTTACTATCATCACTGATCTCAATAACTTCAAAATATGCCACAGTACTGACTCCATCTATATCCACTGGTACCCGAGGAAATCTTCCTAAGGGTACAATCCTCTACTGATTGGCTAGT
>LPNX010734255.1:10039-36497 GCA_001517045.1 Pseudotsuga menziesii
CTTTCTCTCCCCCAACTCTTCTCCATTACCTCTCCCTCTTTCTCTAACCCAAACACCCATACTCCATAACTATACCCCCCTTTCCTTCTAATCACCATAAGTTCCTCCCAAACCCATCTTAAATTCATAATATATTGATCTAACTTTTGTTGAGATGAAATGAATCATGTGATCATGAAATTCAATAAAGGAAACCTTGAGTTAATAATATATAGCATATTTTCAAAGTAAACATGACTTCCTACAATGATATAATTTTAAAATAATGAAATAATATTTATTATGATATAAATAACTTTCACTTTTAATAAAAAAGGAAATATAGGAAGAAGACTGAATATGAAACCACATTAAAAAAAACAACAGTAAGAGGTGGACATGAAAGGTGCTTGAGGCCGCCAATGATATTCTTCTCATATCATTCCATATCTGGCCATTTTTTACATTTTGTTTGGTCTTGTATTTATTATTCTTTGCAATATTGATTTCATTTGATTTCTTAAGTTATATTTCACCTACATGTAGTTTTAGGAGCTATATTATACATACATGGACATGATAATTTGTCGGCAAGAAACAACTAGAAAAACTCAAAGTAATGGCATCAATTTTTTGTGGATAGCACAAAAAAAGGGAAAAAAATGACATCTTCTACCAAGTAACATCAAAATAAATTTATTCTTGACTTTAACCTACACATGAGCCAAGAAAGTTAATGGATCCATCAACATTGTTCTACATATGAAAATTGATGGTGGAACCATGAGCTCTATTTATGGGACCATGAGCTCTAGTTATGGAACCATGAGCATTATTGGTGGAACCATGAGCACTTCTGATGGAATATAAGGTTTTTTTTTGCAAAAATGTATACTATTTGAAAAAGAGAAGAATATTCCAGGAATATTTCGTATTTTGGACATAACATTTTGCTCATAGCTCAGCATTGGACGGAATTTGAACCCATAGAAAGGTCTTGAAATTCTCTACAACTTTGTTGTTTTGTGTTTCCTAATTCCTTACCGTTTGTCTGAAGAGGACATTTTAGTAACAAAGCATCTTTTAAAAGATGCTTTTAAAAAACATATTTTAAAAGATGCTTTGTTACTCAAACGTCCGCGTCGGATAAATGGTAAGGAATTAGGAAACACTCAAAACATAAAGGTTATATATAATTTCAATACCTTTCCAATTGTCCAAAGTTCTCCCAATTATGAGTCACGGGTGAAAAGTTATGCCCAAAATACAAATATTCGAGGAATCTTTTCACTTTTTGTTAAATAGGATACATTATAGAAGAGGGTAGAATGTTATGAATTAGGATCTTTGCTTATAGAACCATGAGCTCTATTTATGGAATGGTGAACATTGTTGGTGGAACCATGAGCGTTGATGGTAGAACCATGAGCTATATTTGTGGAACCATCATGCATTAGTGTTGGAACCATGAGTAATGGTTGCAAGGTGGTGGAACCATGCAAGGAACCTTGAAATTTTTTTATGGTAAACAAGCATTTTAGGGGTGGAACCATGAAGAATGCAATTGAAACCATGGTCTATTTTGATGGAACCATGAACAATCCAAAAGGAACCATGTGCATTTAAGGACTGTGAATATCGTAATAATTATTTATGGACCATGAACCATTTGGTTAATAACTCATACATGGTCACGACATATATTTACATGAACATTATTGGTGGAACCATGAGCTCTATCTATTGAACCGTGACCATTAATGGTGGAACCATGAGCATTGTTGGCAGAACCAAGAGCTTTGTTTATGGAAGCATGAGATATATTTATGGAACCATGAGCATTGTTAACGAAACCCCCACCATTGATATTTGCCCCATCGTTGAGCTATCGTTGAGTTGCACAGACTATGTTGATAGTTTATGGTGCCGACACGAATGTCTTCCACAGGTATGCATGCATCATATATGGTTTAACTTGTCCCATTTTTGTTCTTTTTTTATAATGTAATGCATACTTCTAATGGCCTCTCTGTTTCGTTTTGCAAGTTTGGACTAGAGTGGGTGCTCTGCAACTGTGGAAAATAAAGGAGGTCGACATCGTTTCTCCGGGTAAGCCCAAAATATGAGGGCCTTTACCCAACTGATTGGTCATTTACAAGGTTGCAGGCTTGCTCTATTTGAAGTTTCTAATCAGACTTCCAAATTGGGATTTCACCAGGGTTTGGGGAAAATAGTGACTATGCTTAGTTTTTAATCTGTAGGTTTGGATTTAGTGGTTCTCAACCCATTCGGGCGTTTTGTACATTGGACATGACTGTGTAATCTTCACAACTCTGTGATGGATAATTATAATGGGTTTTCACTTGTTTTATCTCGGCTCTTTGTTTTAATTTCAATGCTTAATAATTTTATCTGTGCCATTGCTTTGCAATGGCACTATGATAATACACTTTTCATATTTGTTTGTTGACTATGGAATATAGTTTGGGTGTTAACCCTTGCTGTGATTTATGGAAATGATTCAACATTTTAAATGGAATTTATTTGGTCAATTTATTTAAATGGTTTCGGCTTGGGCATTTTACCTCTGTTAATAAATACAAGGGCACAGCCCTATCTCCGTGCTTGATTTGATTTCATAGTGGATTCCTGTCTGTGTGTTTATGAAATCGATGTAACGTTTAGTGTGAGGTGTTCTGTTTGTTTTCGAGGGAAACCATAGCTTTGTTCGCTATTTTTGATATAATACTTAGTGTAATTGATAATGTAATCATTGTTTTGTTTCTATATAATGGTTTTAATGGTGGTCATAATGGTGTGGCCCAAGCTTGCCTATAGGGAATGGCCTGTGTACTTTAAAGGTTTATATTTTATTTCATGTATGTACAGAATTATATTGTAATATCATTAGGGCACGGAGGAATCGAACCACTAACCTCCTGCTTTCCAAGGCAGATGCTCTTCCATTGAGCTAGCACCCTTTAAGAATTTGGGAACCTAACTTACAGAGTCCTCTATAACAGTAAAAAAATATCAATACACAACTTTGAGTATCTAATGGTTGGCAAAGGATGATAGATTGTATAAGTTCACAATATATGATCAAGCTGGTTATGAAATCCATAAACCTTTTCTAGGAATTTTGAACAAAACTCGAGAAATATTAATGGAAAGAATTGTTGCATGATTACCTGTAGTTCAATATGGTTCTCTATCCAATCTCTCTCATGGTTGTTGCACTTTCAAATTGATCTTGGAAAAAACCAATTCCTACCTATGTGGTGACTCATCACCATAGTGCATTCAACGTAAGAACAAGGCAAATAGTCAGAGAGTGAGACTTATGGTAATTGAATTAATATCCATGAGAAGCTTCGTATATCACATCATGCACCCAAAACACAACCTAAAAAAAAAACGAATGACTCCACATACAACTATAATTAACTTGCAGTTATAACACTTTAGATGTACATGGGATCATATGTACCTACCCTCGACAAATATAATAAAAAAATGAATGTTGACACCAATTCATGGATAATTTCATGATAAATGCAAGGATATAAGTAATCTGGATCTTCCTAAGCATCCCCGAGAAGGATATAAATTTAAAACCTCGAAGGACAGATCCTGACTTAATTCATCCAAAAATAATTTGAAAGCTAAGCCTCCCACATTATGGCGAGTCATGATTTATAATTCACAGTTTATCAATATAATTAAAAAAAAACACATACTTCCATACATCTGAAAATGGTTTTGTTAATTATAGCTGGAAACCTATTGTTTATAGCATTCAGGGAATATGAATGTGTGAGAAAAAGGAAACGAGTTTGATATTGCCCCCCAAAAAAATCCATTTTCTACAAAACCTTAAATAACTAACAAGCAATACCTATATCAACCGAAGACACGATTACCCATGGAAAAACAAATTTCAAACCTGTAAAGAAAAAGAAAAATGTTTTTGGATTTTTCAAATTAGATAACGAATAACCACAATTTTTTCGAGTCCATGAACGTCTCCCACAAAATGAATAAAGAGTTGACAGCTTAAACATAATACATTTTGTAGGGGCGATGCTATCCCCTTGGGTAGATTTCAAAGAGATATAAACTTAACTAGAGGTTGCATCATTTGGAATATTTCACTCACTTGTGTGATACATGAAACTACATCTGATCCATTGTACCACCTCCTTCATAATGGCAACTTGACAAAGACATTTTGCATGAGAAAGTCAATCAAACAGATATTGAAATAGGGAAATCAAATCCTCCAATTCTTGAAGCTAGGAAATCACCCCCAACTTCTTCCAAAATGCTTGGTGATCATTTCCGCACAAAAAATGAATTAATCTAGATACAACAGCCATTAAGTTAAGTGAGAGTGCATAGGATTAAACGTACCCACTTACAACTGATACTCCAGAAATTAAAAAAAACCAAGAGCATCTAATAGAAGTCATGGACAATTCACCTCCATGATAAGGCAAGGAAATAAATAAAACAACAACCCATGCCAAGTACTGTTTCATCATAAAGATAGAGGATAAGGAATTAAATACATACAACTAAAACTAAATGGTTGTCCAAGCATCCCAGGTGCTTGGTGTATATGGAGGCATAAGCCTCACAATAGGAATCTAAGCATCCTAGATACTTGGTGTATATGAAGGTGTAATCCTCTAGAGTCCATACACGACAGCAATCAACTAAGGCATTTGTATGATAGATTCCCTAGACAATAACTAGAAAATAAAATGCTTGAAAAAGAGAACATTTATTAAGGGAATGGAAATGTATAAACAGGAAAATATGTAAATGAAGAAATTCATAGACTAAGAAAATGTTTGGATCAGGCTTCTGGAACACATTGCTTAATGGATTCCTAGGTAGCTAGGTACAACTCAAGGAGGGAAAGGTACATATACAAGATGCATGCACCCACCAAATTAGGATGCACTAGGGTCTCTCCATAGAACTGAAGCAGTGTGAGCTGCAAACATACACGGTGCACACACCCACCAAATGAGAGTACACTAATAATTGAACATGGACCCACGGCGATACCCCCATGCATTTAAAACCCGGATACTAGGAATTCTACCCATATCACAACCACCTCCATTGTTTGGCTTTATCATTATAACTTGGTGTTTAAACCTGGGTTTTTTTTCGAAGATTTATTTACAGTAACAGTTTGGTAAATAAATCATACATGTGTTAACAAGAAAGGGGTATTTACAAGGTTTGGGTCCCGTCATGGAAAGCACCCCCATTTTACCAATTGTTTGCGTACCATTCAACCAACCAGTATGCTTCAATTTAGTTTTCCAATCATGGTTTCAATTTTCTGATGTTCAAGAATTTTTGTGGTGCCACACTCAATCATGTGTGTTGAATCCCTCACAAACATGGCCTAACAAGAAAACCAATCATATCATGGTCCATTGGTAGGGTCATCGTTCATAGTACTCTTGTTTCTACACATTCTAGTCAATATTCAAGATGGTCCCACACAAGATCCATTAGTACCCTTATGACAACATCAACAAAAAAATTCCTAGTGTCTATTGTTTTATCTGTACTGCTCCAATGTAGATTCATTACTTCTTAGGTTTGATCATAATGCAAGGGATATTGCGTAGTATAAATTCAGATTATAGATTTATTACATTGTACTTTAGTATTTTCACTTCCAATTACATAATATAAACAATAAAAATGATATATAATGTCACAAATAAAACATGTGAAAGGATCCAAATGGATCCATTCCACCCTCAAAACACTGCTTCAGAAAAATTTCGAAGTCCCACATCTTTGTTACATACAGGACTATACACAGCTTCCTTTAGTAAAAACATCATTACAAGATTATAGGCTTCGTAAATCCTCTGAGCAGTACATTACAGTCTCATGCTTTGAAAAATGAAGTCAATATGTGACCGGGTAGAATGGAGAACACTTTCATTGTTCCTGAACAATCTGTGAAGAAATGTTCCACAAGAGAGTATCCTAAAGGCTAATACATAGGTACACAAAAATGACTGAAATAGTTGAGCATAATTTGTCACCAATGACTTCAGTACCACCAGATTTAGTATTCTCGTCTCTGCATTGGAAGTAGGAAATCAACACTACTAAGAACAAATTGTTCATAACAAGCAATTAATGAATAAAATACAATATGAAAATACAACATATGAACACAATCAATCCTTCATCGACGTGCATAGAAAGAAGCTAGCATTTCTAACAAAACACAACAAAATCATAATCAGAATTTCCATTTCAATACACAACTTTCCTAATCCATTGGATGGCACCACATTAAATCTCAAATGTCAAAAGGCCATTTAAATAAATACTAAAAAGAGAACAGAAATTGAACCACTAGCAATATCGGTCCAAATGCAATGTCAAAATTCCTTTTAAATGCAAATAATTCTATAGATTTGTAAGGGACTGATGAATCATAATAAAAAAGGATAGAGAGACTAGAAGATTACCAGATTATTGATTCAATGCATCTATGATACCAAAGAGACCTTTTGTCAAGATAACTTCTGGATGGCTCCACAAATACTCTTTGCTTCTTGCGAAAGAGGAAATATTCTGTTTCCAAAACTTATGAAGCTTGTTTTACATGCACACGTATATTATCCAAAAAATTGACTGAATATTTAATACAACTTTCTTGGGTATTTACTATTATGTAATGACAACTCAAGATAAAGACTTTGATCCTTAATAAAATTCTTTGGTGGCATCAAATTCACACTGCACAATACAAACCTTAGACATGTTGCATGATATTTTATGCTCAATCCCATTCACTATTTCAACACCATTCATCACCTTAGACATCATAAAAACATCCTTTCCACTGGCATACTTGTGAATGTTTCTGAAAGGTACCACTATCTATTGTGAATCTACTCTAAAAAAGAACAAGTTGTATACATGAAGCATACTTTGATAAAATTTAATTTTATAAGTATAGAAAGAGGCGTAGCACCTTGAAAGGAAGAAGTGGTGCCTTTACTTCATGTAATTATCTACTGCAAGAACTTCAGTATACAAATAACTTGA
Organism: Pseudotsuga menziesii; assembly: GCA_001517045.1. Taxonomy (NCBI): domain Eukaryota; kingdom Viridiplantae; phylum Streptophyta; class Pinopsida; order Pinales; family Pinaceae; genus Pseudotsuga; species Pseudotsuga menziesii. The sequence continues at coordinate 17,120 of LPNX010734255.1, forward strand.
GAAGGTAGGTTCCAGTGCGTTTAGGAATCACTTCAAGCTTCTCAAGCCCTTCCATTAGTCGAATTGTCAAGCAGTAAGGATTAGATGACTGCAAGGAAACATAATAACATTTACTATCTTAAATGACACAAATACAAACATGTCTTCCACTCTCAGAAAGTTGATGCTTCAAAAAGCAGAGAATTTCACTAAAAGTTAGCAATCTTGACTACAATACTGCAGACTAGTTGAAAACTTACAAATTCAAATCGATAAATATTTTCACCATGCAGTAACGTGCAAGCATTCGCATGGTAAATTGAATAAAAAAACCTTGAAGGTGATCTTGATCTCTGTACAATTCTAACAGAAACAACTTGTTTGCCATATCATCTGATGTAGTTATTTGGAGCTGCAACCAAAATGCTTAATTTAGCAATGGCAATACTTCAACTGCTGACAGGGATTAACATAAACAATCATACCAAACAATATATTTTCCCAATTGCACCTGCTTTATGAGTTTGGAAATCAATTTATCCAATGTAAATAAAATATATGACTGTGTTCCAATGATTTCTCAACATCCATCATCACAATTGGCATTGTCAGTTGATCCATCAAGCAAATTGTATAACGCACTCATAAATATGGATTTCACATATGCCATCAGCCCTTGTATTAAACATTGTTCAAACGTCAAAAAGCAACAAAAAAAGACAAAACGATACCATGGGTGTTAGATAAGATGCAATGTTTCAAGGCATTTTCAAAAAACTCACTTTGCATAAAAATTAGGGGGTTTTGTATCCTTTACATTCTTCCAATTTAGCTCTGTAGTTAATGCAATCTTCTTTGCAGAGAGTATCTGTACATATAAGGTCTACAACAAGATTCAATGAGTAAAAAACCAATTATTCCTAGTCAATGAAGAATACATTAAGAAATTAGTGAAGGGAAATACCTGATGCAGCCTAAAAAGCACATAAAAACTATCATTGCCATAGAAAACAGGACCCTTCTCTGATATGCTTGAAATAGTAGAATAGACATGCTCTGAAATAGGCTTCGGCATGACCAAAATATGATCCAATAATGCAAATGAATCACCTTCTTCAGCATCAGGTGCATCAGCCATTTCTCCAACCTCGCCTTCACTTTCTACTTTCCCCTCATTTTCTTCATGATCAATGTCTTCTTTGTTATCTTCATGTGAGCATCCATCACCATTTCTAGACTCACTTCCTGAAATATCTTCACCACCATCAGAAGCATTCTCGCTATCATCAACTGATTTAGGTCCACTCTCTTCTCCATCTTTAGCATCATTCTCTACCACTCCACAGTTAAACTCTTCATTATTTTCCCATCTACTTGTATAAGTTCTGCTTGCAATGTTGTCATTCCCTTGTAGGATAACATTCTTACCAGAGACAAGGTCACCAGCACTATAACAATGCACATTTTCTTCATTCTCCACCACAGTAGGTGGAGACAGAGTAGGCAACAATTCACCTTCTTCCATTTCAACTTTCCATCTACCTTGCACTACTTCATGATTATTAGACCTTTGATGAAAGGCATCTAATTTACAATCTGTAGCCCCACATTCCCTTTCCAATGGTGCCAATGCCCTGTCACTTTCCTGTAACATATTGGAAACCACAATAAGGGTTTAGAAACATAAGATTCAAATGTATCTGAATTACAAATTACATTGTGAACCCAAACTTCCTTTCCAATGACAGTGATCCCCTGTCACTTTCTTGTACCAAATTGAAAACCAAAAAACAATACTAAATAAAAAGATTAAGTCTATCTTGATGAGAAAAAGCAAATGAAGTTTCATAGAAAATTTCCAAACATATGTCTGCACTGCTATGATGCAAAAGAGTTAAACTGGGAAGCCAGAAACAATGCAAATGGCAAAGAGAATTGCATGGCAGATAATGATAGGTAAAACGTTGCAAATATGAGCCAAAGGATTCTCCAGAAGAACTTAAAGGCCATAAATACTCTGTAAAAGCATTTAGATAACAAATTAGAGAAAAACAACGTTGATAAAATTGTTAGTACCAAATGCCAACAAGCACTTACCCAGGTGAGAAGAAATTAGGAAGGAAATTACATGAGTATCCAACCAATAACCAAATTCGGTCAATGAGACTTGGAAAAAGCAGTGAAAAAAAATAGTGAAAATAAAGTGCCTAGGGAATAAAAATCAAAGTAATAATAAATCAATGTAAACTAAATGCAATTATTTATAAATATAAAAATAATTAAATTATATATTTTCCAATTTTATTTAACAATGGTTTATAAAATAGTAAGAGATTATTCTTGTGTTGGATCTAAAGTTATTTTTATTAGTTAAAAGCGAAGTTTTCATACAAGTAAGCAAAGAGTTTAATAGATCAACAATTTATAACATGTACGGTCAATAAAAATATAGGATGATTTTCTTGAAATAAAGCTAATATTTTAATTCCAAATTTTTCTTCTTAACTTTTAGAGAAAAGGATGTAAGGTTAAATTTCTTTCAAAAGTAATTATTTTGTTGAATTTCCTCAATATTCACTCATCTTTCAATAGTCATTCATCTCAACATTCCTTAAAAAAGTTCTATAAGATAGAGTTTTTATGTAGATAAATAAATAGCTTTAATTTTTACATCAATAGGCGTTAAGATATTATCTAAGATTTTGGACTTACTTGGGCGGATCAACAAGATTAACTTGAGTGTAACAAATGTGCCATAAAGATTTATTTCATGGTCGTAGTATCTTGTTATGCTTAAATGCGTCTTGATTAAGATTTAAATAAGCTTTACTTAAGCAAGCAATGGTTAAAGAAAGGGGTAACAATTAGTTTTTGTTTTCTTTTTCTATATGAATTTTTTTTGTTTTGTTTATTAATTAGTATTTGTTTTATGTTTATACCATCTCCACAAAGATAAGTGGTTGGTTGGTTGTGCTAGTTACAAACTTCATTAGAATGGAGAACTAGCAAGATTCAAATTATTTTAACTGGCCATAATGTGTTATTACAATTGAGAAACTACAAGAAATGTTTAAAATAGAGTAAGGTTAACCAAAAAAATCAAAATATTTTAATCTGTTTAATTTCTTATCCCAACTACAATTCAAAACTATAACATTGTTTGTATTTTTGATATTAAACTAAAATTTATAAGAAAATATTATGCCAATAGGCATTTAGATATTATCTGAAATTTTGGACTTGGTTATCAACAAGATTAATCCAAGTGTAACAAATGTACAACATTGATTCATTTCATGGCCTTCCTATCTTGTTATGCTTAAATGCATCTTTGGTTAAAGGGTGGTTAAAGAAATTGGTAACACTTTGTTTTTGTTTTTTCATATCAATTCTTTATATATATTAAATAGCATTTGTTTTGTGCTTATATTAACTCTAACAATCTTGTATGAATAATGAATATAAAATTATATATTTTAGCCTTTGTTTAACACTTAGCTATCTTCACAAAACTAAGTGGTTGGCAACCAATCACTTAGTTTTGTGAAGATGGAAAAACAAAGACCATAAAGACACAGACATTATTTTTTATGAAGCCAAAATAACAAGTGATTACAACTATGCACTAAAAACAAGTAAAAAAACTAAATATAAATATCTATCTATATTTAGATTTTTTTTTAAACTATTTAGTATTATTATGATTTTTTTTAAAATCAATACACAATATTAACTAATACAATAACTTGTCCTCACACTTAAAAACATAAACATATAGTCACTTAAATTTATTTTAATTATGTATTTATTTGATTGTGAAAATGAAAACATTTTTAACCCTATTTGTTTGAGCATTTATTCTTATCTAATCTTTCCTTTTCTAACGTGTTCAAAAAATTATATTTTGAATATTTTCTTGTACCTTTTTCATATTTATCTCTTATCTTTTTCTAACTTGTAGGATCTAACCATTTTCCTTAATTTCCCAACCTTAATTAAAAAAAAAATTATTTCAAATCTTTTCTTTGACATTTTTTATATTTATCTCAAATCTTCGTGTAACTTATAAGATTTAAGCTTTTTACTCTTTTTATCATTAAACAAATGAAAAACAGTTCAAGATTCCAAATTCTAAATTCTGCTAGCTTTACATAACAATTGGATTGATAGTCCATGTATTTGATTTATAATGCATGTAATGTATGCAACTTGCTCCTATGTTTTGTTGCATTATAACAATTGTATGCAAGTTCATGCATGATTATACAAGCTAATATTAATTCATAGCAGGGATGATTTTAAGAACCCCCTAAATTTATATGTATAAAAAATGGGCGAATCTCTTCGATATATAGGAAAATTTGAAGGTGATTTTATCAATAATATAACATGTATATATAAAAAAATTGGCGAATCTTTGATTTTATTATATAATGTTGTAAAATCTTGGCGAATCTTTTACTAAGTTATAAGATATTGTAAAAACTTGGCGAATCTTTCACTAAGTCATAAGATATTGTAAAATCTTGGCGAATATTTAACTTCCTTATAAAAATTGTAAAAACTGACGAATCTTTCACTGATTTATAAAATAGTGTAAAAATAGGGGAACAACAACATTAGTCAAATAACATGAATCACATCATCAACAACAGAACATGTAGACTCATGATTCACAACTGGAAGGTGTTAGTGAAACACAATTGCACTGACTAGATTCAGGGCAAGTGGGGACTCCACTTGTTATCTCATCCCTTAATGGTACAGCGGACATGTGGGGACCTGAATCTTGACAAACCAATAAACTAATAGAAACATAAATTATGCTCGATCTTGGCCTCCATTAGCCAATTCTGGTCATGGAGGCTAATACAATTATGCATTGCCTTTATGCCAATTGATTATTGCATTATATGAATGTTGGTTTTGTGCCAATAGGTATCCTACGATCAATGCATAGGAACCTAGTGCATAGACCATTTTTCTCTTCGCTTAGCTATGTAGAGCTCATTCATTTTTGAATAATGATAAGTATTTACAAAGAAAATATGCAATCAACATAAAAGAATTGAGATTCGAAAAAGTGAAGACAATTAATTCATCCAACTAAAAGGTAATAAAAATATATTTTCTCAAACCCTGAATCAATGGAAATCGACTAAAACCAATCTTGATTCAAGCTACAACAAATGATTAAATCAAGCATCAAATGAGAACTAGAAGCATTCAAGGGACTAACACAATAATTAACCAAAATACACACAAACTTCAAAAATCAACAAAATGCTTCAAACAAAAGCAATAAACAAACCATAAATATTTGTTAAGATATTCCTGTTAAACACCAACATGGTTTCATGTGCTTGAATGTGCCCATTCTTACTTAGCGAAAGTGTTGTAAAATTAGTTATTTATCCTTTAATTTTAGGCCACTATCTATGTGAAGAGATAGCTCCTAGACCTAGCTTTCTCAAATTCCAACGTCATTTCCTGTCACTCACAAGAAAGAGACAATGTAAGAGATAAATATCAAAACATAATTATTAAAATAAGTTGCATGAAGGTAATGTAGCTCAAATCATCAATGTTTCAACAAAAAAAATTATCTCATTGATTATCCCATGTTAATCCTCTTACAACAATGTTAATCCCTTCAGCATCTGCGCACACAATTCACATGTTTATAGATTCCCATTGATTATCTAGATTGCGATTGCTAAACTCAAATTCAATTCCATATAAAATAAATATTCACACAGATGACTTACTCTTCCATCAGATTAAAACAAGCTGATAGATTATATTTCCACTGTTATTCAACTCAAAGACTTCATATAGAAAATCACTATGTTTCTTATTTAATTTTATAAGCCTGTCATACAATGTAGAGATCGATTTTACCGAGATAAATTGTCTCTGTTTTTCTCCAAGGAATTGATCATTTCTAGCCCTCTTCCACTTGAATCTCTATTTTCAACTTCTGCGAGCTAACCCTAGCTCTATTGAGCTACCAAAAAGCTAATTAACTTAAAGGTCGTCAGCTAAACTAAATACAACTTGAATTCTGCTTCTTTGATCCTATAAAGAAGGATAATCGTATAAAGAAGGAACATAATCCATGATTAACTCAACTAACTTGTGACTCACTTGACAAATCACTAACTAAATGCTACAATTCTGGAAATGCTCAACTAACCCTATCGATTACATTGGGAAAAGGATGTAGTATCCTTATCCTCTTTATTCAACCTCTCAACAAAATAAAGCAAATTAGAAACATGTGAGACCCTAGGTATTCTTAAGTTCCCTTGACCTAGAAAAGTCATAAATGAATTTACTCAAACAGTATATGCCCCTGCATCAAACTGACTTGGCACTTGGAGATGGCTTTTGTTTTTTCTTCCCTTTTTCTTTTGAGCTCTGTGCTTGGGTTTGATACTGCCATTGTTTTGGCACAAACAAACCTTTTCAATCATACAAGGGAATTTGTTATCAAATCCCCATGCCACCTTCCCCTCCACTTTCTTACTCTACTTGAGAAATTTCGCCTCCTAAACATTGGGTTTCATCTTATTACCCCCTTCTTTGCATAGGGTGTTCACCTTATGTTTTCAGAGGAATTCCATGATGATAATTGATTCTTAGAACTTTTGGAAATGGAAAAGGGGCAGACCTTCACTTCTGGCAACATTAGGTCAACTTCAAACCATAGAAAGCAATTTTGGTTTAGTTTTGGAAGCCACGACAGTGACAAAAGTCATCAAACAGTATAAACAAAGGTGAAAAGTGAAAATCTGGGCAGTTCCTCTGGGTTGAATCGGCCTCATGGGAAATTATGGGTATGACCCAGCCTCCTAACAGCCTTAAACAATGATCCTAGGAAATTTTTAGGGTCGTTTTGTGGCTACTGTTGCAAGGACAACCACCCAGGAATATTATTTGCTACCGGTATCCATCAAGAGACTGCCCAAAATCACCTAAATCACACTCAGACTTGGTTTATAGGGTCTGAAATTAACTCAAGTCTGTTTTTTTAGGTTTGTTTGCACCCCTTTTGTGGAGAAAAAGAGCCTAGAATTCATAATAACATTGTAAATTGTTGATTGGGAGGTTAGAATAACCATTATTTGAGCCTTTGAGGATGTTGAAGTGCCCATTTCTTCTCTTTATGGCCATATGCATGCCCAAAATTGTTTCTTAATGCCATTTTAACCCTCAAATTCAATCCGACATTCCTCCAAGCCTATTTTTTTCCATTGTTCACTTTTCATAAGGTTTTTCATGCCCAAAATTGTCTTTTAACCCTCCAACTCGGTCTAGATTTGATAAAACAACGGCAAAAAAACAAGCATACTCCACCCTCCATGAAGTCAAGATATCCTTTAAAAAAATGGGGAAAATCCGCAATATCTCGAGATAAATTGAGAAAAAAACGGGGGAAAAGATCGAATTTTTTTTCACAAAAAAATCATCGATCTAAAAATAGCGAGATTTCTCAGAACATCAATAATTTATCAACGATGTTTGCAACATTGATCTCAACTGTGCATATCCATCACAGGCCATCTCTCATGCTTACAATATATCTTGGACTATCCAAGGGTTAGTCTTACACTATGTACCCCAAATCTCATGGAGCACCCCCAAACATGGTGTAAACACTTTCAAAGTAACCCAAAAGTTTAACACATAAGGTTATAGCCCATCTTAGAGCTTACAAGTTAAAGTTTAACACATAAGGTTATAGACCATCTTAGAGCTTACAAGTTAGAAGAAGGGACATTTGGAAGAGCTTTAGCCAAAGAAGACACGACCAATACTACTGCATATAACTGGTAGGATTTTTGTTGTGTAGAACCCCCCAAATTGAAAATTTTTTCCATTCATATCTTGAGCCAAGGATCAAGTGCTTCCACATGTGAAAGGAATTGGGGAAGCTTTAACCATTTTACAGTCCAATAAAAGAAACATGTTATTCTTTGGATATTTGAGAGATCTTTTTTATGCTCATATTAATTTGAACTTGGCTTTAAGCAGCATGGCTAGAGATTCAACGAATTCGTCTTCTCCATGGTTCAAGCACGTTCCAACCATAGCAGAAAATTATGATGATCTTGGCAATGGTCACAACAGTGAATCTAATATTACTAGTGATGAATCTAATCATGATGATTATAGTGCCTTTACTACCCCATGTACTCTTGATAATTTCAAGCTTTATGATGTGACAAGTAGGCCACATGAACACCAAGAGTAAAAATCTGTTCCTGATTTGATGTTTTTGAAAACTAACACTAAAAGAAGGGGATGGCTAATAAAATAAACCAGCATAGATTCATCTTAACTTCGTATCTACCAAGCCTTCAAAGTGATCAAATTCCTTGAGGTACAAGCATTTTTTAGAGTACAAAGGATTTGATCCCTTTTAGTGCTTGATAGATCTGGAGTTAAGATAGATCTATGCTAGTTGTCCTTGAAATTGATTTAACAAAATGATCAAACTTGTATAATTTAGAAAGAAAAGCAAGATACCAAACTTTCAAACGAAGGCTAACACTGGGATGTCACAATGACCTATTTGGATAAAACATTAAACAAACTTTAGATGCACAATGGTTTGTTTTAGATCAAAAATTCAAGCAAGCTCTAGATGTCATTCCTGAAGTCTTGGTGGTACTTGTACAATCAAAATGAATTCTCTGCTAATTATTAGGAAATGGAGTCGGCACATTTAGTGTAAGTGCTGAAGTAACGAGAAGAGCATCATCAGGATATTGTCTCTACTTGCTACTAATCGAGACACTAACCTACACTCGAAATCCCCAGATAGAATCAGTTGCATGTACACAGCAACAACAATAGCAAGTGTCAAATCAGAACCCACCTGTTGTTGGTTATATAAAAATCAGAGCATGACAAAACCATGAAGTTGATTCAAAAATTTAGGATCACAATATTAGGATTATAAACAGAGGATGTTTTACGAAGATCGACTCTTGAATGCAGTCTACGCCAATCTCTAAATTTGATTTTCACCATCTGAAATGACTTTACAAAATTATTGCCAACTACATTGAGGAAAACTGGTCACTCTAAATCAATGATGATGAGATGCCTGTAAGCAATTGAATTTACAAAATACAGAAATAAAGGCACCATTCTACTTCTCAATTTAATGAAAGGACCTGAAAAACAAGAAGTTAGTAAAACCTACAGAACAACAAAATCTAGGCATAATGTGAAACTCTCCAAAGGTCTGTAGTATAGTAAATAATAATGTTCCCCAACAAATCAGAACTACTTTAACAAAAGCTCACTTAATGGGAGCAACATTGGAGCCAACCATTATCTTGCATGTGTACATGCATGGGATAATGATGCCAAACAAATTAAGGTTTCTAGTTGGCTACAAACAACTAAAGGTCCTCTAGGTGTTATGGAATTCCTTAGCTAAGTCTAACTATATATTCATATTTTTTTACAAAAGCACTGAACAGAGAGGATATAAATGTTTATATTAGAAGGAATGCCATGTCATATCATAAGTTTAGACCATGTTGAAGGATTATGCTATGGGAATATTAATTGCCCCAGTGAAACTCTATAATACCGCAACAACTTTCCACACTGATAGAATTTGTTTCCATACAACTTACATCAAAACCTAGTGTAAATAGCTAAAGATGGAGGTTGGGAAGTCGACTATAAAGAAATATTTAAACATTCAAATAAAACTAAAATTGATTCATTCACTTAAAATTGACTCAAATCTTGGATCTCTTACACAAGTTTCTTTATAAGTTTCCCAAAACAATAGTGACTTTGCCACCTTCCCTTTTTTTTTAAACACAAGTAAATAAATTAACCAATATGATGGAAACCTCTACTGGTATAAAGTTGGATGCATTCAACACATTGAATCTCACAAAATCCCATCGTCCTATGCAAATACTGTACATGCCTTTTTCTTCTCAGAAATACCAACCACTAAATTTTGAATTTTTTCCTGCTTGTAAGTTCGAATGACTGAACTTAAGGAAATCTGATTACCTAATCTCATAATGCCACAAAACAACAACCAAACTTGATCCTTTAACTACCTACAAATGTTTTCTTTTGTTTGGATGATGTTTGATACCAATTCAAATCCGTAAAAAAGAAATACATCTCGGTGCAAAGACACCAGGTTTGTTTTCAGCTATAAAAGAAATTTTACTTGCAACTGCAGGACCGCTTGACATGGTAGCTTCCTTTGTAATCAGGTTAATTCCACGAACCCTGACTTCTAGATTGGAATCATTTATTGCTTCAAAGTGAAATTATCTTTTCTTCATAGTGACAATTCTAAATGTCCCTGTTATATTGGCATCACGTTTCCCATGATTTCTTTGGAATGTAGGACTCGGTCCCAACACGGCTTCATTAATGTAAACATTTCTTCTCTGTGACTTCCCCCATGTTAGCACACCAGATTTAAGCATCCCGACCATCTTCATATGTGGAGCACCTGTAGCCTGCATTGTATGTTTACAGAGTTGATCACCAGCAAGAACCAACTTCCTTACAAGATGGTCCAATATAACAACCGCTGCAATTTTTGATCAACTATTTCCCCTGGAAAGCAACAATGTTGTTTCGCCTTTCCAGTTTACAAGACTACAGTCAGCTCCTCCTAGAATCAGAGATTTACAAGAATCTTCTAAACATGGGGATGGTTAAGCAGAACAGTTAACATGGCAAACTTCATAAAGGATCAGAATGCACTGACATGTTCAAGAAAAGCAGAAGCTAGTCCTTGTTTCCTAGAGTATCCTACATTTCAAAATATGTTTTCATAAATTAGGTACGAGGAGAGAAAGACCTTGTTTGAAAGTGAGACCAACAGTTAGATATTGAGAATGGTGACAGGATTCAAGACCTTTTAGACACTACACCATCCTTAGAAGTTTGGAAGGAAGATTCCCTAAAGTTTTACTTTAGAATGTTCCAAGAATCGTGAACCCTTATGAGAAATACGCATATGGTGAACACCAATATTTTGGTGAATAAATACTAAATAGTAAGAAAAATAAGCTAGGGAACTCGTATATCATGGCATATGACAGGCTAATAGAATTTTAAGATTGGAAATTTTAGAAAAGGAAATCCAAGACAGAACAATAAGTTACTTGCTTTTACAAGGCAAGATTTATCTGTAATGAAAGGGGCCATTCATGCTCTTACTTGCAAATAATTTACATGTTTAATATGAGGCCCATCATTGTGTATCATAAGAGGGCATATAGCCTAAATGTTTGAAAACCTAGATTTGACAGCAAGTTTGTTGCATTAGGACTAGGGATACACAAGGATGCCATCTTTCATGCACAAAATTTAGAGCTAATCTGATATTAGTCATGTCTGCAGATGCGTTGGAGATGTTATTGGAATGTGAATATTTCAGGCTCAAAATTCAATGGGTGTAAACTTGTAAAGTTTTAAACACAAAAATGATTAAGCAATAGCTACAAATGGATGAAAAAAATTTAGGTCAAAAAGATCATAATGGGAAATGAAAACAAGCATTCCTAAATAAATGTAAAATCTTATTATTGTCCCTTGTTGCAGAAATAAACAAGCATATGGTGATGTAGCACCCCTCTGATAGAAACATGCAATTCATTTTGGCAATAAAGATATGAAATTTCAACTGGGAAAAGTTCCCAGATTGAATAAATAGTTTTTCCTAATGCCCTAACAATATTGAAGAGCTACAGGTAAAACATATAATGTTTACACTCTCTTCTAGTTGTTGTTTGACTAGAGTATCATCTTTTCCCTTTGGTACCTTGGAAATATAACCATAGTCACTGCCATACCTTGGATACAAGTGCAATAACATTTGAATAAGTATATTCTAAAAGGGGGTCATACCGCTTTGATTATTGCACTCTTGCAACATTTCTCCATTGTTTTATCTTGCAAGGTTGTTGGCAAACTACCAATCTGAGATATTGCAAGTATACTATGACCCTATTGATGAAAATCTAATCATTGTGATATATATACTTCTTGAGAAAAATCTAAGTATCTCCATCTTATTACTTGCCACTTGGTCACTGATCAATTTAGCGTACTTAGAGTACTTGTTGTTCACTGTTGTCATCACCATATATATACTGTCATCTCAGGAAACCAAATATATCAGAACACAACTTCATATTGCAATCAAACCTTGAAGTAATATAAAGGATCATACTGTAGATCAATATCACATTTCAATCTGCATTCCAAATCAAAGTTTAGTACATTTATTATGAGTTTGGTTGGCGGTTACTTGCCTCTTCATAACTGCAGATAAGATACTCCAGATATGATAACTTTGAGGAGCACTTGATGGTTGGTAGTGGTTTCCATATCTCTATCATAATGTTGCTAATACTTTGCTATCATTGAGCATTTTTCATGATCTATAGAGGATAGTCAATTAACCTATAAAAGTGATGCCATAAACAGTCTAACTCTAAACAACTCACTCTTTCAATGACAAGTTTGGTTTTATGCAAGTGTTCAAATCTCAACTCAAGACACCGCTAGCAATTAGCTAATTTAGTTTTGATTAGCATTTGATGTTGTTTCTTTACAAGTTTTGAAGCCTTAATGATCTAAAAATCTAGGAACTTAGCATAATCGCTTAATGGTATACTCATCCTAGCCTAACATTGAATGTGACATTAAAATCTAAGATTGGGTTATTATTTCATGACTAAAAAGTGAATTGCAAGTGAAAGTCGTAATCATAATTTTATATTAATGCCATAATGGTTTGGTCATAATTAACCTATGACTAATTCATGATATTGGATCTAGCCTTCACATGAATTTGGTAACTTAACGCTTGTTCTACATTAGTGAAAATTTTGCTATAATAGTGATACGAATACCTTGTTAACTTGATGGCTATGAACTTGAGCAATTGACATATGTTGGTTTGCTAAGGACATCTTAAGTGGTTTACTTATTGTTCAAGTTGATTTACTGGATTACCATTTTAAGTAATTATTACTTTCAGATATTGTTAATGCTGATTTGATTAACGCTACAAGTTATAGTTGAATGCAAATGATACATTGTTATGCGTATATACTATATTCAGCTTAATGACATCTAGGATTTCTTGGGTAGAAGACATGTGCCAACATCTTTAAATATTTTCAGAAGCTACCATTCAGTACATAGAACAGTGGTTTAGGGGAACCATACTAGACAGTGATCATCTTTCGAACACATCTCCTTGCATCCTCGTTAAGTGCAATATGGTGGACATCCCCTTTGACTCCAGTCTAGTACCCCTCTTCAAGTAGTACCATATTAGATAGATCATAGCACTGAGCACGGACTTGGAAACCACATACCTTGTGTATATTGGGGAACCCATAGGCATCCCAAAACCAACCTATTGGCTATCATGTTACTATAGTGCACCAAACACAACATTCAAGAATATTACTCTTCATGCATCTGAAATATTGGGTGGTGTGACAAAGGGCGTGATTGAGCCTCCTTGGTTAGTGCTCTGAAAGATTGGGCCGAGCATCATCATTGGATCTCGCGGGTGAATTGAAAGGATATAGTAGCTTGACAATCCCTGTGATTTTCATGCCTTTGTTTTGGGGTCATTTACTTCAAGAAGCTCAAATTGTCTATTTTTCAAATGTGAATGTTGTTATTTCATTATATCATATATTTTATTTGCTCATAGTATAACTATATTTTACTAAAAATTGAATTGTGTCTTATTTATTTGATTGAATATCCTAATTTGAGACATCATCATAAAAATATAGATCTAGGCCTGTATTTGGGGTTAGTTAGGTCATCATCCTTGTTAGCCTTAGAAAAAGCTGGGCTAGGGTCTCTCCCTTAGTTAGTCTAGGTTTGCTGACTATTGAACCTAGGAAACCTAAAAGACGATTTCCTTCTCCTAGTGACACGTTGGGAAGGGAATCCATAGTTGTGCTAGTTTGACAGTTGATTACCTTGCCAATCCTTAGACTGCTAGGTTGTGCATAAACAGTTTTTTTTAATATAGAGCTGCAGTGATTGCCTCACTTAGCTCTTAGTAATCCCTGGTAACATATCTGGAAATGTTTCACTACCCTGTCATTTGTTGACTGGCCCTCAACTTCAGATCTATATCACCATTTGAAGAATCTAATGACCTTGCTTCTGACAAAATTTGATGGTGCTAGAAATAGTCTTTTATAGGACCATATGTGTAGTCTGCAATTTGTCCTTAGTCTACTCATCATGATAAGCATTTTCCTTATATCCTGTGCAAACATTCAAACTTGTTGTCACTGTATAGGTATGCACTAGATGAATTACCAGCCGCAAAATAATGATAGATGGAGATAAAATAAGTCCCAAACCAATCTTGTCTGCTGATATAGGCTTATTTGTTTGAAGTTTTGAACAATCATGAAGATAACAACACTTCCTTTCAAGTGTGGCTACTCATGTGCTTTAGGATGCCCAGGAATGGAGAATCGACCTTTTGAATGACCTCATACAATCCAGACTACTCTTCTGATAAACATCATAGGGAAGCCATCTTCACCAAGGGCATGGGAAAATAACTCAGAACAACAGGACCATTAGCCCATTACCTCTTATATGGTCCCTCCTTTTATATAGTGGATCTAAGATATAGAAGATGAAAATGACTTATATCAGTTTTGTTGTCACAACCTGGGTCACTATTGATGAAAACTCATTAATCTTAGAATCTGTGGCTACACTACCCATTTTACTTTGCACAGGTCTCACAAAGCTACGTCAGATGAGGAACTTTCATAATTCCAAGAAAAAATATTCGATGTGCCACATTCCTTTCATGTATAACACTTTATCTTTGTTGAATGTAAACTCAAGAATCCTCGTGTGTATTGAAGATTCAACAATTTTATGCCCCCATGCTGCTGAAACCTATCTTATTTACTCCATAAAAAAATTCTGGTGTATCCCCATCACTGGTTTATGGCTAAACATGCCCAAAATTGAATGTTGATGCTTCTAGTAGGTGAAAAGGCCCAGAAATGCTAACAAACCCCTCATAGCAGATCAGAAAACCTCCAAGTGAACACCCATGCAAATAAGGGAGGTAACACCCTACAAATATTTTAAAAAGACATGATGCTTTTCTGCCTCCAAATGTCCTCCAAGCTTGGAAAATGCAATTTTCATGCACCAAAAATAAGGCAGTGATGCTAAAATGCACACTCAGCCCTCTTGGAAGCTAACCAAAGAGCCAAGCTTGACCTACGATATCTTCTTGGCATGATAAATCATGTGGTAAGTAATATTTTCACAAAAATCTGAAAAGACTTCTTGGGAATCTTTTACTCCAAAGCCAAATTTTGCCAAACTTTTCTTTAAGACCTTAAGAAATTGACCCATGCAATGCAATTTTATGGGCTAACCAAACTAACCAAAACTAATTCAAAAAGCTTATATATTCAGCGAGCAAACCATAGAGGCCAAAATGGATTATACAATTCACCTACATGCAAAATAAAATTAAGTAGAACATGGCAATATAGAAAGCAATGCAGCATTCTACCTAAATGCTAATTTAATAGTAAAGTTAGGAACTTCACTCACGGATACTTTGTCAATAATGGATCTCCACTGATAGATTTCTAGAACAAGGAGAAGTTAATATTTAAATTATTTCCAAAATTTATTAGTGAATTGAGGATGGAAATGGGGAAAGATGAAACTAGAGTCCGAGACCAACCTTAGCCCAAGGAAGTGAGTCATCAGAACAACCTCTAGGAAACCCATTATATCCAATTCCTACAAAAGTAACAGCTTGTGAATCATTAATTATGGACATCACCTAAAACTATAGGCAACTAACAAGAAAATTAAAATATTGCACCCTACTTCAGAGTAGAAGGTCGTGCATAGATGTACTCAGAACAATAGGACCATCAGCCCATTACCTCTTATATGGTCCCTCCTTTTATATAGTGGAGCTAAGATACAGAAGATGAAAATGACTTCTATCAGTTGTGCTGTCACGACCTGGGTCACTATTTATGAAAACTAATCAATCTTAGAATTTGTGGCTACACTGCCCATTTTACTTTGCACAGGTCTCACAAAGCTGTGTCAGATGAGGAACTTTCATAATTCCAAGAAAAAAGCTTCAATGTGCCACATTCCTTTCATGTATAACACTTTATCTCTACTAACTGTAAACTCAAGAAGCCTCGTGTGTATTGAAGATTCAACAATTTTATGCCCCCATGCTGCTGAAACCTGTCTTATTTACTCCATAACACATTTATGTTGTATCATGTTGGCTATCATGGGCAGACCCGGGTTTACTGTATTTAACCAACAACACCCCTAGCTCACTGGCCCTTTTGGCGACAGACCGTGAACCGGCCTGAAGTCTCACCCGAAGTGATTCTAAAGGGTTGGCCAAGGACTCAAGCGTCTTGGACCAGGTTCTATGGCATCCTACTTGCGACTAACAACTCTACTAGTCGCAGGGTCTCTTTCTCTGCGCGTCGCATGACCCTCTGCTCACGTCGCGTGATCTCAGTGTCTCGCAGCCCTTCTCACCGCAAGATATCTCTCTATCCGACGCGCAGTCCCTGCCTACATCGCGCAACTTTCACCAACTCGCGGTGACCCCAGCCTTACCGCGTCGCTGCGCACCAGGCGACACGTAACTTCCTCCCAACACTAAGTCCTTAACCTCCGGTATCGCGCACCGCAGCTCCTCTGCCGGTGCGGTATCGCCTCCCTGCGATACCCTAACCCCGCGGCTCAGCGCACTTAGTGTTGTTCGTGTCGACTTGCAAGACACAACATAACAGGCTGTTCAACACCGCGACTAGTGAATGTTTCAAGTAAAGTATAACTGAACCCACATACAACATATCAATGGTTTCAACTTATGTCTATCCTTTTATATTATTGCGAACTGAACAATGCATGCATACATTAAACTATAACAAGGCTCATAAATTAACTGACATATGCATCAAATAAACACAACACAGAAAGCAATCACATAACGCAGGATTTTAACGTGGTTCACCTCCAGGATGGAAGTTACGTCCACAGAAATGTGTTTCTATTATAGCTCAGGGGAAGGTAAACATAGTTCTACTGCACCGCATATGCAGCTCAAGATCTTCTCTCTTAGATCTCTCTTCTACCTCTATATTGCACCTCTTACAATATACTCTTCCCTCTTTGTCGATCCCTGCGGATCATTACATGAATTCTCTATGAGCCAGCTACTGGTTACAGTAAGATACTACAGCTAATAACAGAACCAGAGCTTGGCTTTTACAACTGTCTAATACTCTACAAAATAACTACAACAGATGAACCAACCAGCCGACTCTCTAACCAACCCTTTTATAGTACAAAATATATCCCTTTATAGGCGGCCCAAAGGTCTCGCCATTACAGCAGTGTGGGCTTGTCCTAACAGTAACCCAAACCCTAACTAGTGACATTCGGCGTATCTGTACTTTGAAGTAGCCGCTATCCGTCACACCACATCTCTCTACGGTCTTCCATGCTTCCCAGCGCTGATCATGGGTACTATGCACCGCTTCCTTTCACCACAGCTTCCTGCAGTCTTCCATACTTCCCAGCGCTGACCATGGGTACCGGTGCTGCTTCCTATCTGTCCTTCATCTTCAATGCCTCGGCCTCATTGCTCCTTTTCCTTTATGAGGGTAGCTGAGCCCTCTTGTCTTCCGCCGTTGCCTTCAATGCAGTGGGTGAGCTCTCTCTTCTCGGCTGCTCAGGTACCGTCGTCTTCCTTGACTTCTCTACCTTTTACGTCATGGGTTCCAGCTCTGCTCTGTAGCTGGAAACCTGCTATAGTGTCGTAGCTCTACCTCTTATATCTCTGCCAAAACTGTCTATCCGTCAAAATAGTAGCTTCTTTTGTAGCTGCGAGACCCTACTCCAACAGTCCCCTAACACTTACGTGTGGCTCGTCCCCGAGCCACTACCAGCGGGCTTCTCCTGCTGTAGCTTCTCCTTGGCTTCCTGCGAAGTCCGTTGCAACTTGTCGCGAAGTCCTGCGACTTCTGTCTGCATTACTCTGACACGCTCTTTATAGTTTCGGTAACTTGGTTCATTGGGCTCTCTTATTTTTCCTGCCCTTAGTCATGGTCTCGCTCTCGTCGCTCCTGAAGCTTTTTAAGAATCTTCTAGTGTTTGAAAGGTCTTCCACAGATATCCTTTCCTCTTTTTCTGGGTTAGAACTTTTATCACAAGGAAAATCTGTATCTTTCAGCCTTCTCAAACATTTCATTCAATCTAGAGCCCTCTATATGAAAGAGATACAAACCATGAATTCCGTTCCGAGAACAAGCCTTTGTCTGTATCTTGAAGTTCTGCTTGCTCGGTTTGTTTTCCCTTTCACTTTTCTTCTCAACAACTCGCTCCAGGTATGCACGTGACTCTGGTTCCCCATATTTTCATTCTTGAGCTCTAGAACCTCTTGTTTTGCTCTTAGCTGATGAGATAGGTCATCTTCCTTCTCCCGTTGCTTTCTTTTTCTCATTTTTACTTTCTTCCTGGCGGGAGATTTCTTCTCATCATTCTTCTGCTCATCTTTCTTATCTTCAGTGATCGGCTCGGCGTTCTTCTTCTCCTTAGCAGAGACTTTGGTGACAACTTCTACTTCCGGTGCTTGACTCTTCATCCTTAGCGACTGTCTGACCTGTGATGTACCTAATTTCACAACCCTGGGCGGCGTCGTCATAGCGGACCTACGGCCACCAGGGTCGAAGCGTCTCGGCATGTCTTCTAAAGGTTTGTCCTTGGACAGAACCAACTTAGCGTAATCTCCTGGGCGTGCAATGGCTTCGAACTCTGGGAATCACAACACTCTGTAACGGGGTGAACTCTGCACAGGGGACTCTTAATAGGTTACTCTGTAGCTCTCGGGTTTCTGCAAATGTAACCCCCTCGAATGAACAATTTCTGTTTTTATGCCGAAGGCAACAATCCCGGACGTAACAGTCATCTTGACTGAACCCGTCGGTCGTAATAATTACATGGACAAGACCTCACCCATCATCCGATCCTCCATAAATGCTGAAATCCAGTCACGTTTCCCCCAAAATGTGTGTGTACAGGCGTTGATCTCGTCGAATATTTGCCAAATCTGGAAACTTAATTATGCTGCTGCCAAATCTATGGTAAGCCGGTATACCGGTCATTTCTTTATTAACTGCCTGTCAGAAGGCGACTTGACTGGCCCTCTGTCGGTTGCAAAAACTGGATACGTGGCACGGGGAAACATCGCATTGCTGCACTGAAACATAGCATCACCTGCGCAAACAAACAAACATGTTTTTTTTTTTTTTTTTTC
>LPNX010734265.1:9904-63957 GCA_001517045.1 Pseudotsuga menziesii
ATTTTGTATCCTCTTCCTCTACTTGTACTTCCAATATCATCAGGCATCATAGATGAAGGAGTGGTATCTAGGACCTATTGTTTAGTGTTGTAGGAGGCTCAACAACCAACCGCTTCATATTTATCCTTTTTTTCTATTCTCATGCCCTTAGAATTTTCCACCACCACTGGTTTGGGTGGTTGTTCATTAATGATACCCTACTTGCTAGTCAATCATATCCATGTCATCTTCATTGTTTTCCAATTTAATAGCCATCATACTAATGAACTCATCCCAATTATCCCCTGGGTGGGATTGAGTGAAAATGTCTTTAAACAATAGATGCATTAGTCCATGATGGATGAGCTAATGTCAACATCCAAATTGAAATTGTTGGTAAATGGCTTGAAGTGAATGCAACTGGATTTTATTGTTTCTTCTTAAATTGACAAAAAAACATAAGTGATATGCCATGTAGAAGGATGAAGCTCCTCCATAGGAGAGTTATTTAATCACATTATGGACCATTCCTAAGGATAAGGTAATGAAATATATCATATCACGTGTCTTGTGCATTGAACATATTTAGCTACTACAAAGAAAGATCCTTTTTCTCTCATGGATTTAGTTATTTCCTTTAACCATTATTTTCCTTCCACAATCAACCCTATAACTCTTGTAATAACCTCATCTAAAACATGAGCCTCTATCCCATTCACCCTTCTGATATCATTTTGTAAATTTTGGGTGAACTATTTTTCCACAAGCATGCTGACATCCCAAATCTTCTTGAAAAATTGCATTCAACAATAGCAAAATAAATTCAAAGATGACAAGAAAAACATAATTCAATACAAGGAAAATGCATGTAAATAAATGAAATTGTAGAAGAAGAGAAACAAATTGTTGAATGTGGAATTGAGAAGCAACAATTGTGAATCAACAAGAAATGAAGAATTATGGAGCAAGGTGGCAATAATGGAAAACAATTATATGGGAAATCAACTCCAAAGGAATTTATCAATGACAAAAAAAAAATAGTGGTTGCAAAGAAATTTAGTAGCTAAATAAATATACAATGGCTACAAAGAAAGTCAACAAATACAAAAAATATAGTAGTTGCGAAGAAACTCATAAGTAGTGGAAAAGTAGAAATATTTTTCTTCTTCTTTGAATTACATAGAGAAAACCAATAGAATTGGCTTTCAATACTTCCCATAGCCTGTGACGTGTACGGGTTTTCACCCCCCAAAAAAATTATTTTATTTTATAGAAAATTAGAGAATCTCTAACTAGGCATATGTGAAGGCTAGACATCCTTCAATCAAACTAATAAATGATTGGTTCCATACGTTGCATCAAACTCTTCCTTAGATTTGGGTTTCCTATACAAATTGATATGATGTCCATTAACAAGAAGATGGATGTGATCAACATCAATAGTTCATAATTGAATTTCTATGTTTTCTTAAATCGTTTCAACCCCATAAGGACTTAACCATCATGTATGAATTTTACCTTTAAAATCTTCGAATCTAGAGTCATATAGTAAAGGCCATTCACCTCGCTGAAATTACTTTGATTTTATAAGGAAATCATTTCAATGTGTGTGTTGTTGTTGTAGAGTTTTTAGTATGCTATAAAGGTTTGTTGGGTGTTATATCGTCTAGATTAATTCACCTAATATTTAATTATCAACCGGGGTTGGTAGGCTTAGAGTTGACACAAAATATATGTGAAGGTAGAGGGGTTCCTATGGTGTCGTGAAAATATTTTAACATACAAAAGATCAAAAGATATTTCAAAATGAAAAACCGAGTCAAACTCCTAAGAAGTCAACTATTAAGGTAATTGAACCAGAACATAATATTAAACTAGATAATTGATAATTTATTTCATAAGAAAATAACTTTAGACTGAAAAGATACTATCAACAACTAACTTTTCAAATGGGAAACTAGAATGCAAGGAAGGCCTATTTCATAAATAAGTAGAAAACTTAATAAAAGAAACAAAAATAAAACTTAATAAAAGGAACAAGTAGAAAACTGAATAAAAAAATGGGTTTAGATTCGATCTTACAAGTTTCTTTCAGTAATCACACAATGAAAAATGACTTGTCTACAAAGTACTAGTATATTTTCCTAAGGACAACACATCTAATACTAAGTTTTACATGCAAACGGATAAATCGATCCAAAGGCATGAACACAAAACAATACAACAATAAAAATAATTAGAAACAAACTCCAGAAATAAGAAATAACATAGCTCAAAACATGTTCAAGGTGAAAAGAGGTAGTGTTAAGGATAAAACTTTAATAAATAACCTAAAACAATCTAAATTTAACTTCAATGTTAAATAGAACTATCATCTAACTATTCCAGTCAAAGCATACTTCAAATACTAAAGAAACATGACTTAAAACAATTTCAAAACACATTAAAAACACTAAAAACGAAACTATGGGCTGAATAACAGATTGAACTACAGGTCTAAAAGGGGTGACTGACTGACAGTTTAAGCAGGCTGTCCGAATGACAGTCTACACAATTAAAATAACAGAAAAATAACCTAAATGATCTAATCTTCAGTTGAATTTATGGACATGTAAATACAATGCAGGGAGGCAGTAAATAAACCTACTTAATGATTAAATTCGACAGTGAAATAAACTTAAACAAATTCATAAAAAGAAATCATTGCGTATTAAGAAACAATACTGAAATTTAACTTGAATGAATTTATAACAGAAAGGAAATAAACATAATTGAATCTATCCTAACAAAAGCTACCTATTCTATCTACTTGCAAATAAACTGAATAGTAAAGCTGAAAATGAAATGACTGAAAGTAAATTGAAAGGAAACTATGCATGCAACTAACTATTTAACTTCAGAAATAAAATGCATTACAGGAAGCAAATGTAATAAATGTTTACAGTAATTTAATAAAAACAACAAACTAGAAATTAAACTAACTACAAAGGAAGAAAGGTAACAAAACTACAAGAAAAGAAACCTTTGGTTGATGAGGGGCCCTCTCAGCAATAAGGGGTGGTGCCTGGTTAACGCTTACTCGAACGCAATAATAAACAACAGAACATACAACTTCTATTAAAAATATGGAACAAAAGTACATAGTTCTTCTCTTCAGGAAATGACCGTGTAACTAATGAAATGATCAACTCTTTAGCTCTACACATGGAGGCATTTATATACAATGTTTACATAGATGAGCAAGTCAACCCTTTAGTGGTCGACTGCTCTCTAAATTTAGTCAACCATTATTGAAATCGGCTGATCAAACGCCAACACATAGCACTATTCCTTCTTCAACGTGAATGGTTCTCTTCAGCGTGAGTGATGTGGCATACAGCTCCTTTAGCGCGGCTGGTGGAGTGGTGTTGGACAGAGGAGAGCACGCTGACGATTCTTCTAGAATGCGGGCTATTGCTTCAACCAAACACGTGGACTGGTGGTGTGGTGTCGAGCAGAGGTAGTGTGATGGTGATTCTTCTAGAGCATGAGCCATGCTATCACCCATACACTTGGATGATAAACAGTTTGCAAAACCGTTTCATGCTTTAACACTTGGAATCTGTCTTCAACAACGCGTAGTCTGGTTAGCGATCTGGACGATAAACTGAATAGTAAGCTGGATATGCTCTACGCATATCTAGCTAAACACATTTTTTGTTTGTTGGCACGCTAAGGTCTGAAAAATCAGTCCTGTGCTAACATTTTAATGCTTGGAAACCTGCCAACGAATAAACTGCAGTCTAATCAGCGAGCTGGATGGTAAGCTGTACATGCTACATGTATATTCAGCTGAATGCGTGTCTATTTCTTAATTTGTCCAAAAGACTATATAACTTGCAAAAAAAGATGCACATAAATTAATATATCAAATGCGCTTCAAACAATGTCAATTTTAGACAATAAAATTGTAAAATGATAATAATAAACAAATTTTACATAAACCTTAAATTTATTTATACCTGGGGCTGAATAGTGAGCTACGTGACAGAAAATATACAAAAATATGACAAAAAATGTGTTTAAATGAGTAATTTAATTGCCAAAAGTGATAACAAATCTGGGATAACCATTCCCCCAAACCGGAGAAATGCCAGGTCCCTTTGAGCAAAAAGAAAGATAACTTAGGAAGAAGGCGGAGCTGTGCTAGCAGCTGCCTTCGACTTGGCATATGAAGGATGTGATTTAAACTTCAATATTTTGGCCCGTGCTTTCAAAATAGAATGTCTTTCATGTCAAACGTTGTAAAAAAATTAAATGGCTTTGTTGAGTTCTTCAACATTCTTGATTTGATAGCTCTCAGCTTCAAAACAATTCGACATTGTTCAACAATTATGATATAGAAACGTTTTCTAGAGAGTGTATGAAGAAAATGGCTGAAACAACTCTATAGAAATAGTGGATATGAAAAACAATGTAATAGCAAGAAGTTCGGCCTGTTTAAGAGATCACACTATCATAGCGAACCTTGAAACATATGCCATTATTGAGCATATGCACTTATGGGTGAATTCATAAGGTTTGAAATTAGTTCAACCATGTCCAAAGTAAAACTTTGGATAGGTTGAACGTTTGACACGAAGGCATAAATTGCACTTTCAATAACCTTGATTAACAAGAAGATCGGTCATTTGATAGTTTACATGTATGATTGGGTAAGAGGATAGGATTTCCAACAGTGAAATAATGACTAAATTTTTTTGCATCGACATGGAGGTGAAAACTATTTGCCAAAAAACAAAATTTGGTTAGCAAATTTTAATCATAAGTGATGTAATATCATAATGTTTTATTCGTATTGTTATTTGGTATT
This sequence comes from Pseudotsuga menziesii, assembly GCA_001517045.1. NCBI lineage: Eukaryota > Viridiplantae > Streptophyta > Pinopsida > Pinales > Pinaceae > Pseudotsuga > Pseudotsuga menziesii. Next base: position 14,736 of record LPNX010734265.1, read on the forward strand.
TCATTTGGACCTTCATGCTATCCTTCGTATAGTCTCCATATTGATTTTTCTGTGAAAATATGCTTCAAGCTATAACCAAATTCCATTGCTTACATTATCCTGAAAACACTTATCATTTGTTAGAGATAAATAGATCTGTCATAAATAATGAAAAGTAAAAACAGTCTAAATTTTCCTAATCCTCCCCCAAACCAAAGATATGGCGTGTCCTCAAGCCATACAAGAGAGAAGAATTGATTGTTCCAGATAATGAAAATAAATATTTCTATCATGCTGTTATTATTTTGTAAGAAAAACTAACTAGTAAATGGAAATGATTCAGATATGTATATTCATGAAAAATATAACAATGCTTAGAAAGACCATTTGAAATGAGGATAATATAACCAAAAGAATGCCAAAGGAAAAACTATTCATCCATGCCTTATTTTAAAGATATCCTGTCATCATAAAATATTTTAAGTTTACCGCAGAGTGTGTGAGATTTATAGCTATGGGTCCCATTTATAGGATAATGACATCCTAGGTATTTGTTGAATTAGACAGCTGGGGCGAAGTCCAACTTACAGCCATTCTCAAATGGCATTATAAACAATTGGCTGTGACATATTTATTCATAAATTCTAAAAAATTTCATTATATTATCATTGGTCTACAAATCATATGCATAGTGGTGTATTAACCAGATCTCTTTTACCCGATATTGCCCCACTACTAGCAGGCCTATTCAGTGCCCCAGCGGGTTTATCTTGGTACCATGCAAGCATAGCACCGCTTCCAACGAGCCTGTTCAGTACCTCGATGGGTTTACATGCATTTATTGAGCTTCAGTGTTGTAATTTTTTACTTAGCATTGACCTGCTATCAGCAGGCCTGTTCAGTACCCTGACAGGTTTGCCTTGTATAATGATATTAAATATATGGAAGCCGATTGGTACTAGAGTGTGTTAAGTCCTGGTATTCCCAAGATAATAGGATGCCCTTTAGAAGGATCCTTTGATTCTACGACCATAAAGTCGAAAAGGTATTCCCATGAGGCTACTGATACGATAATGTCATCCAAGACTCCAATAGGTTTTATCGTAGTACGGTTTGCTAGTTCTAGGATGGAAGGGGTAGTCGGAGAAATTATCCTAACTGTAAAAATCCTAATACTATGGTGGTCATCATATTGATAGCGGATCCTAAATCAATTAATGTATTTTCTATGGAAGTGTTGTTTATAATTACAGTCACCATTAGGGCTCCTGGATTTGTATATTTTTCAATCCGGGACTGATCTATCATACATTCAGACATCTCTCCTATAACATGAATTGTAAGAGGGTCCTTTTGCTTCTTCCCTGAGCGTTTAATTCATAGCTCCTTTATTACCTTGCTGTAGATTAGTATATCCTTGATAGCTTGTAATAGAGGAATTTTGACACAGATATTCTTTAATTCATTTAAAATGTCATACTCTGGATGAACTACAGGTTTTTCGATCACTAGTCTTTCCGGGAATGGAGGAACTCTTTGCAATTGAATAGATTCTTGTGGAGGATGGGTATGTACTAGAACCTTTGGAATGTTCACATCCTCCAAAATAGCATCATTCATAGGTTCATTTGAATCCTCTTCTTCTTCATCTGCTTCATGAATGATGACTGATGACTTGGGTTTGTCATTCACAACTCTTCCATATCGTAATTGAATCTCATGTACAAGTACAGTCAAAATAAGGTACGATGGAAGAGTTTGCAACTCAATGCTGTTAAGAGCTTGAGTTGGTTTATTATTTGGGTTAGGTATCAGTTTTGCAGGTAATAATGTCGGTTGTAGAGGATTTGTGTTCTGGAAGTGATGAGGTTGTTGTGTGATGAAAGGAACTGGAGGTACAAATCCATATGAAATTTGCTGGAAATTTGTTTGGTGCTGAGGATAAGGATGATTAGGCACAGGGACAGGCTGTGATGGAGGGTATGGTTTTCCTCTCCACCCCGGTAACCAATATTTCTGCTGCGAAAATTGAGGAGGAGGGTATTGAGGTGGCCAATTATGCCAACTTGAATTGTTCCATTGTTGGGGTGGTTGATATGGAGGATAATAGAGTGGAGGTTGTGGTGGAAATTTCTAATATGCTGGTTGATCTATAGGTTTACAAGGAGGCCTCCTAGATGTTTCACCTACATCCCCACTCTTATAGATGGCTTGCAACCCAGGAAAGGATGGGCAGTTATATGTTGGATGCTCTTCTGTACAGATGTGACACATGGATATGTTGTTTAATGGACATTCCCTTTGGGGATGTTTGGTCCTACATATTGGACAAAAAAGGCTCATTGTTTCCTGTTCTTCATCCTGCCTTTTCTTGGCTTGTAAAGAATCTAGTTGAGAACCCACTGCTCCTAAGATATCAGTCTTGAAATTCTCCAATAGGTTTCCTAACTCTACCCTTGTAACTCCAACAGAACTGGGAATGTTTCCTCTTACATTTCTACTATAAGGATCTTGAAAGTTTTTCCCAACTTCCCCCTACTTCTAGAATAATTTTTACACATCTCATCGATTTGTGCAAAGGTTTTATGAGAAATATCACTAGCTTCCATGAGATTAAGACTTTCTAACAAGTCCTCGGAGATCCCTTTAAGGAAAAGTGTACGTATTGCATCTTCTCGGAGGTCGCTATATTTTGATTTATCTAATGTATAAACGAACCTTTCGAGATAATCCTCCAGGATTTCGTCTTCAAGTTGTTGTATCTTGAATATATCATGTCAAGAGTCCTTAGGTTTGCAGTATTCTTGATATTTTCACAAGAATGAGGTTTTCATATTGTCCCAAGTCCTGATAGTGGATTCACCTAATCCCATGAACCATCTCAAGGAATAATATTTTAGTGTAGCAGGAAAGAGTTTTAGTTTGTGAGCATCTCGTAGATAATTATAAATCCTACAAAAGATATCGAATTTGAACAGAAATGTGTTCAGGTCCTCATTACTTTTTCCATAGAAAGTCGGTAAGGAATAAGGAGGGATGTTTTTCATAGTTACATTCTATATAGTGTCTAAAATAGGCAACCCGAAGGTAGCCTCAGTTCAATTTTCCCCTTCTCCTTCGTCATTTCTAACTTCATCACGATCTTCCTTTTCTCCCCATCTCTCCATATAAGCTAGATTTTTAACGTAGATATACCTAGGAGGCTCCTTTCAATGTGATAATGGGGCGTCCCAACGTTCTTTTTTGGGAGAGATCTTCCTTTGATCAACCGTGTTTTTATTAAATCCTAGAGGCATAGTAGGTTCTACTATGGAAGTTTCAATTTGTGAGATAACTGGATCTATGGAGGTTCCAAAGAGAGATTTTACATGGGCAGGATCAACAAATTCAATGAAGTTCGGATCTCCTACTAGTGAAAAAGTTGTGTTATTTGGATTAAAAAATGGTGGAGAGTTAGATATTCCTAGTGGCTGATCTTCTTGAAATTCCTCAGGGATGGGGTCCTTATAACCTCCTGTCAAGGTTCCTTCTCCCTCTATGACTTCCCCAGTAAGATCTCTTGAGAGGGTCTCCTCAGGTTTCCGGGTAGAACTACCTCCAACAGGTGTCTTTCGATACCTTTCTGGTGAGTTAGTAGTTGGGGAATTACATCCCCTAAGAAAGTTAGTATGGATTTCAATAAGTTTTCCTGTCTTAACAAATCTACCCTAAGGATCTCTAAGTCTGCTAATGAAAAATTTTAAACTAAAGAAAACCCTATGCAACTACTAATGCTGAATTTGGGGGGCTTGTTATAACATATGCGTAGGTTCTTACCTGTCATCTTACCGCTCCCCTGCCACTAGCCTATTACTAAAATTAATAAAGAATTATACTCTACCTTATAGAACAAATCCATGAAACCGGTGCCAAAATGTTGGGTGTTATATCATCTAGATCAATTCACCTAATATTTAATTATCGACCGGGGTTGGTAGGCTTAGAGTTGACACAAAATATATGCGAAGGTAGAGGGGTTCCTATGGTGTCATGGAAATATTTTAACAAACAAAAGATCCAAAGATATTTCAAAATGAAAAACCGAGTCAAACTCCTAAGAATTCAACTCTTAAGGTAATTGAATCGGAACAGAATATTAAACTAAATAATTGATAATTTATTTCATAAGAAAATAACTTTAGACTGAAAAGATACTATCAACAACTAACTTTTTAAATGGGAAACTAGAATGCAAGGAATACCTATTTCATAAATAAGTAGAAAACTTAATAAAAGAAACAAGTAGAAAATTTAATAAAGAAAACTTAATAAAAGGAACAAGTAAAAAACTTAATAAAAAAAACTTAATAAAAAAATGGCTTTAGATTTGATCTTACAAGTTTCTTTCGGTAATCACACAATGAAAAAGGAACAATATGCAAAGTACTAGTATATTTTCCTATGGACAACACATCTAATACTAAGTTTTACATGCAAACAGATAAATCGATCCAAAGGCATGAGCACAAAACAATACAATAGTAAAAAGAATCAGAAACAAGCTCAAGAAACAAGAGATAACATAGCTCAAAACATATTCAAGGCTAAAAGAGGTAGGGATAGGGATACAACTTTAATAAATAACCTAAAACAATCTAAATTTAACTTCAATGTTAAATAGAACTATCATCTAACTATTTCAGTCAAAGCATACTTCAAATACTAAAGAAACATAACTTAAAACAATTTCAAAACACATTAAAAACACTAAAAGCGAAACTATGGGCTGAATGACAGACTGAACTACAGGTCTGAAAGGGGTGACTAAATGACAGTTTAAATAGGCTGTCCAAATGACAGTCTGAACAATTAAAATAATAGAAAAACAACCTAAATGATCGAATCTTCAGCTGAATTTATGCACATGTAAATACGATGCAGGGAGGTTGTAAATAAACCTACTTAATGATTAAATTCGACAGCGAAATAAAATCAAACAAATTCATAAAAAGAAATCATTGCATATTAAGAAACAATACTGAACTTTAACTTGAATGAATTTATAACAGAAAGGAAATAAACAAAATTGAATCTATCCTAACAAAAGCAACCTATTCTATCTACTTGCAAATAAACTAAACAGTACAGCTGAAAATGAAATGACTGAAAGTAAATTGAAAGAAAACTATGCGCGCAACTAACTATTTAACTTCAGAAATAAAAGGCATTACAGGAAGAAAATGAAATAAACGTTTACAGTAATTTAAGAACAACAACAGACTAGAAATTAAACTAACTACAATGGAAGAAAGGTAATGAAACTACAAGAAAAGAAACCTCTGGTTGATGAGGGGCCCTCTCAGCAATAAGGGGTGGTTCCTTGTTAACTCTTACTCGAATGCAATCATAAACAATAGAATATACAACTTCTATTAAAAATATGGAACAAAAGTACAGAGTTCTTCTCTTCAGGAAACGATTGTCTAACTAATGAAATGATCAATTCTTTAGCTCTGCGCATGGAGGCGTTTATATACAATGTTTACAGAGATGAGAAAGTTGACCCTTTAGTGGTTGACTGCTCTCTAAATTTAGTCAACCATTACTGCAATCGACTGATCAAACATCAACGCACAACACTATTCCTTCTTCATTACCCTATATGGAGAATCCATAGGTGAGGGAGGGACTTTTATTTCTATGGCAGTAGAGAGTATAGTATAAAGAAGCAGGTACGTGTATAGGCGAGTAGAGAAGAGAGCTAGCTTAAAGCCCCAGATAATTCTTTAGGATATGCGCAAGCAGGCGAGACCGCGAACGGTTCTCTTCCGCGTGCATGATGTGGCATACAACTCCTTCTTTAGCGCGACTGGTGGAGTGGTGTTGGAAAGAGGAGAGCACGCTGGCGATTCTTCTAGAACGCGGGATATTGCATCAACCAAACGCTTGGACTAGTGGTGTGGTGTCAAGCAGAGGCAGTGTGATGGTGAGTCTTCTAGAGCACGAGCCATGCTATCACCCATACGCGTGGACGATAAAAAGTTTGCAAAACCGTTTCATGCTTTAACACTTGGAATCTATCTTCAATAGCGCGCAATCTGGTTAGTGATATGGATGGTAAGATGAACTGGATATGCTCTATGCATATCTAGTTGAACACATTGTCTGTTTGTTGGTGCGCTAAGGTATGCAAAATCAATCTCGTGCAAACATTTTAATGCCTGGAAACCTGCCAGCGAATAACACGCAGTATAATCAGTGAACTGGATGGTGAGCTGTACATGCTATGTGCATATTCGGCTGAATGTGTGTCTGTTTGTTAATTTGTACAAAAGACTATATAACTTGCAAACAAATATGCACATAAATTAATATATCAAATGTGCTTCAAACAATGTCAATTTTAGTCAATAGAATCGTAAAATGATAATAATAAACATATTTTACATAAACCTTAAATTTACTCATACCTAGGGCTGAATAGTGAGCTACGTGATAGAAAATATGCAAAAAGATGACAAAACATATGTTTAAATAAGTAATTTAACTTCCAAAAGTGATAACAAATATGGGATCAACAAGGTTGATAATGAAACCCATTTGACAAGTTTATGCAAGTAAATCATTCTTGTTGAGAAAAGAAATATCAATCCCTAGATCAATTATTGTTCTTACAAATTCAATTAGTATAAGTACTATTTTTCCATAGACCAACTCATAGGGATTGAAACCTATAAAAGTATTCTAGGCTAAATGGCAGGCTCAATTAGCTTCAAGGAGATAATTAAACTAGTCTCTACAACGAAAATAGATTGATTTGGTCAAAATGTTTTCAAGATCCCTATTTGTGACTTCAACTTGGTCATTGTCTTGTGGATGATAGGTAGTGGAGTATTGATTCTTAATCTAATAGATATGCATGGGATTAACGATTATCTCGAAAGTGAGTTTAGCTACCTTATCAAATAAAATTTCCCTAGGTACATAGAATCTATTAAAAAAGGTTTCATATAAGAATTCTATGACCCATTCCTCCTTGATATCTTGCAAAGGTAAAACTTTGACACATTTTATGAGATGATTTGTATAGACTAAAATGTATTGAAATTGATTGGAAGGAGGATCAATGGGGCCAATGAAATCAATGCCCCATTTTTCATGTTTCCAAATAAACATATAGTTACAATGTAATCTTTGTATATTTAGTGGGACAACCCATTCATTTGAAAGCATCACACTAAGCAACATAATCTTGGCCATCTTTATGAAGTGTAGGTTGATAGTAGCCAGTGGAGAGAATTTTCTTGGTAGTCCTTTTTGCAACAAAATGCTTTCCACATGGTTCATCATGACAAGCCTTCAAGATATCTTGCATTGCATCCTCTTAGATGTAGTAATGAGGAATATAATCTAGCTCAATATTGAACATGTAACCATGAATACATATAAATGAGCCACTCTTTCTAATAAGTCCTTAACGCTCCTTGTAAGAGAAGTGTCATCAAAGGCTCCCAGGTACCAAGTAATTGACAATATCTGAAAACTATGGTGTGTAAACAAAAAATTGTGAATAGTTGTTCATTGAGAAAGGAATCACCCAAACAATCATCCTCTAGATTACTAGGTAATAAGGATAAAAAATATACAACAAAATTCTCTCAACCAAGCTTGTAACGTATAGTTGCATCAAATTCTTGAAGAAATAACTGTTATGGAGATAAACTTCCTATGGCTTGGGGTAGACCACAACAAACTAAATGACACCAGAAATCAATCCATTTCAATATGCAATAGACATAAATGTTGCTAACACTAAGGGACACAGAACATACCTTGTTCGGGATGGTTGTAGTAGATCCCCGTTGAGATTTTCAACCACGCTTGTTCCTACAATTCATCCTCAACAACAACGAACAAGGAAAACATGATATATGTTAAAGTGTTAAGCCTACTCTATCATATATAAAACAAACATGTATAAATTGAAGTAACTACATACATGGATAAAGAACATTCATAGTTACACACATACAATGGATGATAAATGGATATTTATATTAATAATGAACATAGATAATATTGACAAACTCTATCGGCTCCTCGTCGAAACGGAGAAACCGAGTCCTCCACCTGGTCCTCCACCACCTCAATCCTCCATCTCAATGGAAAGCTCACAAAATAATTGCAAGCTTGGGAAGAGAAGCAATGTGTGCTCAAAAGTTAAAGGGATGCGGACTCAATCATGTATGAATGGGGCAACAATCCATTATAGTTTCCTTGCTCTCATAAGTTCTCCTCCTCTAATGCATCCAAGAGGATCAATATATATCCCTTCAATAGGAAATCAAGGGTCGAGTTGGAATGTTTCCAAGCATATGGAAGGCCAATAGTCAAGTTATTCGCGACTCATTGAGGAAAACTCCAAATATTTTAATTTTTATGCACATTTCCTGATGTACGTGGGTCACAGTGGGACAAGCTACATGATCACGCGACATTTAAGCTGAAACCAGTGTATAGAAATAAATAGTGTTTTTTAAAGGGATTTCTTTGAGCATCAAAGTATATTTTGATAAAAGGGGGTCCAAAGAGTCTGCAAAAGGGACATGGAAGGCCATAAAAACATGATCTAACACGTGCGGTAAAATAAATTATAACAATAAAAACCAAAAAATGATTCTACCATTAATAATTGGTGTAATAATTAAATACTTAATGGTAATGTGATCAGTATGAACAAATAGAGAACAATTGGTTATTTAATGGAAAAATTTATTGCTAAAATATATCACAATAGGCTCACTTGGAAATTTACAAATGGACACATAGATTTAGTTGTAGTTATGCTTAGTGAAGAGATAGATGAGACAAGAAGTCCACATTGATTACCTACCCAATAGTTTTGTACAAACAAACTAATGAATTACACTTGAAAATCCTTGTGAAACCTTAGTTAGTGAGTTAATATTGGCGGTGGAGCCCCTCTATGGAATATCTTCATATTCTAATATGAGGGAAGCTTCTTGAATTATCAATGAGGACTTTCAGGAAGTAATTTACTCCTCTCAACCCTCTTCCTCAATGCTAGCACAACCTTCATGTTTTTTAAAAGTAACATCAATTCTAGAGGTTAAGGTTTCATCTCATGTAGTTTGGAAAAACACGATTTCCCTTTTAGATTGAGGTCTGGTGGGATAGTTTAAAGGCTTATGGTCTAACCATAAGGTAATGGAGATATGGTTGGACAAAAAATGGAATCTCCTGATATATGGAAACCTTCAACACAATTTTGTAGGATAGGTTTTTACGATTTTCTCTTTGAGAAGAAAAAGGATAGAGATCTCATTTTCAGGAATGGCCTTGAGGGGAATGTAATTGAACAAATGGGATATATCCTTTGATATAAAGAAGGAAATTATTCAACATACCTAATGTGGGTTAAATTTCCCTAATTTTTGCTTCATTTCCTTATCTAATGAGGATCTAAGGGCTATTGGGAACTCCCTAAGACGCTAACAACAATAGAGCTATACCTAAGATGCGAATGTTATCTTGTGCATGTGTTTATGTGGATGCCATCCAAGAAAAGGATTTTCAGATTCCATAAAATTTCAATGGATGGATCCATCACATGCAGAAACTCGATTATGAATAAATTCCTTTCAAATGTAAGATATGCCATGAATATAGTGATTTTTCTCATAGTTGTCCAAAAAATATTGATTGTGGTCCTTCCAATGGGAAAGAAAATGGTTGGAAACATGTTTATAAAAAAGGGAGGGAAGGGCCTATAGTTACATCACTTGAAGATTTCTCTCCTCTTCCAATAAGTTCTAGTTTCTATTAACTAAAGAATAAGGGGAGAAGGAAGATGATGGATTAAATCAAAACAATGAAGTACCAACCTTAAACTCTCAAATATTTGTAGAGTAATCAGCGTTAGAAGATATGGGTGAAGAAGATAAAATATATATCTTCTACCCTCGAAACCATATCAAGATATATTCAAGTTTCTCAAAGCATAAATTTGAATGACCCAATAGGTTATCCAACCTTAATGGAAGAAAAGTATATCAAGGAGATTCTACAAAATGTACTAAAAAATAATGACCCATGTAAAAGAAACCAGGAGGTAAAACAAAAATACAACAAAGAGAGGAAGATGAAGAGGATCTAAAGGAAAAAGCTATGGGAATATATTATTCTCTATACAAGCATTTAAAAATGACAATGCTCATTAGGCACTCAATGGAGTAGAGAGAAGAAGGGGCTAAGAGGGAGGGACCATACCCAAGTAGTAGATAATGATGATGGTCTCTTATCATTGTAGTTGTATGGGGAAAATTGAAAGATTGAATCAATTAGAGATATAATTTACAAGGAGAGGTTATCTCTCCTCTTGATCAAAGATACCAAAATAGACATTAAAGAAGCTTAAAGTCAATTAGCAAAGATTTGGAAGAACAATGAAGTACACGCAGTGAGTGCCATCGTTGTTATAGGTGGAATATCTATGTGCTTGGATTACAAGAAATATAAAAAGTTTAAGCCTAGGGAAAAATTGAATTGGCTTATGATTGAGCTTGAAGACTTAGACACTTTAGAAAAATTAAGTGTGCATAATGTGTATGGTCATGTTTAATACATGAACAAGATTGAATTTTAGAGATGTAACACACCCACACATTACAATGCTCTCTAGTAAATCATACCCATTTTAAATAATGTAGCACATGCACATGCTAATTTTGTTTTACAAATTAAAATTAAACTAGAGAGCATCATTCCACTCTCAAATAGTTGAATCTTGGTTATTTATTTCATAAATTTACATAAAACAAAATTAAACAAACTTAATTAATTTAATACAAAGTGATTAACCACGTCCTATGGAACTATTCCGATGTTCCCACATTGGATTAGTTAATTAATTAACAGTTATAACAATCCCGACGGAGTAGTACCACCTTCCTAACTTGACCATAAATTCCCAACATTTCTGACATCAGAAGTCAGAAGTCAGCACCGCATAACTAGTTTTTAATAGAACAACCCCGAATGATCCCTACTTTGATGTCTGAATCATGAATTACCCTACATCGATCGAAACTTAGAATTCAACATGTCAGACCTTAGAAGTAACCACTAGATGAACAATCTTACCAACAACATTTCCAAGGTTTACACCGGTGTAACTACGTGGACATCAGAAATATAGTGATTTACATATACATTGGACACTATCACCCTCCGAATCAAAAGTCAAAATTCAAAATGTGACCAACAAACCACAAGGTAACCCTAATTCTGCCATCAACATCGCTACTTCGACATCGATACCACATATTTCCCATCTGATGTGGAAACCGCTACATCAAATCTTAATGGAAACATCAGAAAGAACCTCCAAAGAGCCTATTACACTCTAAAATATTGGAAAAGAGGTTAACATAAGGTTTAGGCACTTGTCAATTTCTCCTAACTGATTTCCATATAATCCTAGTGAAGGTGAAAAAATGACTAAGGAAAAGATTGGAAATCTACAGGATTTCAACAAACAAAAATTCAAATAAGTTTATGGATTGTTTATGTAATCCATCCTTGAGTTTGATAACTGATAAAACTTTTTAAGCAACACAGGGATATACTTTTGCAACTGCTTCTTGCAATTTTCATTAAGCAACACATGGACAGACGGTTGCAATTAGTCTTAAAGTGATTCTCTATTGTATGTTGAACGTGAATTAATTATCCATTGATGGCATGTCCTATAACAAGATATTCAAAAGAACATTCTACTTGTTTCTAAGAACAAGAATACATGTTTTTGTTGTCCATGTGAAGTAATGGCTCAAATTGGACATTTATAGGGTTCTTGTCATGGAACAATATGCCATGTGTATTTGTTCCAATGGTGGAATTAAAGTGAAAATATAATCGTGCTTGTGTCTTTAACCAGAATCTAATTGGTATTTTTAGCCAATTCAATATCCAGGGTATGCAAAATATGTTCCCCTAGAGGCCTTTTGCTCTAATGGGTAGATTGGTTGAAGCTGAAATTGACATCTTTTGAAAATATTTTTCGGTCATTTATATTGTGCATCTCTGCAAGGGATTGTTCCTAAATTTTATGTTTGTAATATGTTATTGCTTCAACAATTGTTTCTTTAGACAAATTCTAAATACTAATTTGTTCCTTTTTGTAGCTCTATTGATGGGTATCTAGAGTGTAGTAAAACTTGCAAACTATCAAACAAACAATCTCCAACCAAAAAATTGCTCAATCAAAACAAGCAAGTACTTATAATACTAGATTTAATGTCTCTTTTGCATATTTCCTATGTAGTGCCACATCATTTTAGTAAATTTTCTTTAAGTTTATGCTACTTGAAGTAATAGTCAACCTCAAATGCATATAGAATTGTGTACCTTAAAGTAGCCAATTCGGTGTATATAAAATTGTGTACCTTAAAGTTGATTGGTCATATTTGTAGAGCCAAGCTTTTTGTTTCCTTGTCATGTATGTCCTTTATGCCTTGTATGTCTTTTTATATTAATATATACCCAATACCTTGTGTTTCATGGTATTTATGATGAAGAATAATGACATATTGGAAAAAAGGAAGATGTTCACTCTTATCAATATACAAAATGCCTATGGAAGAAGCCAACAGAGAAGGTGTGCAGTACCAAGAAAAAACACAAAAGCAAAATAACATATGAAGACAAATGTTGTTATTGCTTATATCTCCTTCTGTGGCCAAACAATACCCTTTGTTTTAGGTTTTCAATACTTAGATTCATATGTCTGTAAAGGTTTTTTAGTTAAATTATGTTAGAAATTGAGAGCAAGACACGACTGGATGATATATATATATATATATATATATATATATATATATATATATATNTGGATGCTAATGGAAAGTCTTGTACCACCACCAAAGTGATCCTAATAATGCTCACTTGGAATCTTTGTTTAGGGGTGAGTGCACAAAGTTGAGGGACATTTTAGATGCAATGGTAGAATGAAGCCAATGATTAAAGATCCATAAAACATAAATCATCCCAAGCAATTCCGACCCTACCAAGCCTATTCCTAATCCTACCAACATGCTTTCCAATTAGGATTGCTAAGTAAAACACATGTGCATTATGTTTCTCTAAAACGTGCACGTGTTATAGTGTCCAAAAACATGCACACGTTATGTAAAATATGATTTATGCTTAAAACATGTAGTGCCTGTCATTTTATCCACAACAATGTGCAACAACTTCTTCGAGATGATTAAAACAAGAAAGGGTGAACACGATTTGGATGATAAATGAAAACAAAATCCATATTGGGGATCAATATCTTGATTGTGAGGTATTTAAACCAAATCATGTCATGCTAGTTTCCCTATTTTCAATAATTTCTATGTCCTAATATGAATAGAAACCAAACTTTTTTTAATTTCTATTCCCATAAATAAATTGACACACCCAATGGAAACCAAAACCCCAATTTACTCACAAAAACCAAATCAATTTCACTATTTGCATATATATATATATTCACAAGAATCCTTGTGAATCCAAACCAAAATTCACAAATATGCAAAGTTTCTCAAGTATATTGAAATATTGTGAACAACTAAAAACAATTCAAGTAGAGTTCATATCTTCCCTAAAATACATAAAGAAACATGATAAATCTCTTTCCTCTATCTGAAATATCGAAGTTCGTCGTCCAAGAACATTAATCAACACATTATAGTTTTGATGAAACTTCCTAATCCAAGTGTTAAAATATGGTATAGAAGCTTCCCATGCTTAACAAATATTTTCCCTTGATTGAAGGGTTAATTTTAGTTAAGGTCAAGACAACGGAGTTCAACAACAGGCTCTACCAACATTAAGATACATAGGGAGGTTTATGTGTTTGATTACATGCCAATCACATACTATCATACATTATAGAATCCAGTGGAAACCTTGCAACCCTAAAATCCACTATACACAAATATGCAAAGTCTCTCATGGGTATATAGAAAGAGTGAATACAAATAAAATAACATCAAGTGTAATCCATACATGCCCCAAATTACATATAAACAAAGATGCTAAATGGCCTATGGATTCCAAAACAATTCACACTACAACAAATAATTACATATCTATCAAAATCCTTGCCTATATTGGTATTTTATTCATCAATGGCACCTTCTTCCACCTCCTCTAGGCTCTATCCCTTGCCTCTACCCGCATTCTGGGAGTTGGTACTCCAAGGGCATTAGTCAACACTTCACAGTTTCAATGAAACTTCATAATCCAAGCCTTAAAATAAGGTAGAGGAGCTTCCCAGTCAACATATGCCCCTAATTACATATAAATAAAGATGCTAAATAGCCTATGGTGTCTAAGAAAATTCACGCTACAACAAATAATTACATATCTATCAAAATCCTTTCCTATATTGGGATTTTATTCATCAATATCACATTCTACCACCTCCTTTATGCTCTAGCCCTTGCCTCTATCCATAATCTGGGAGTTGATCCTCCAAGGGAATTAGTCAATACATCATAATTACGATGAACTTCATAATACAAGCCTTAAAATAAGGTAGAGGAGCTTCCCAATCAACATATGCACATAGGAAATTTAATGTATGCATCTGGAAATTAATACAAATTTATGACATAAATTTAGGATGGAAAAATGTTAAATGTTTATTCTTTAGTGTAAAATTCAAGATCAATTTTAAAATTTAAATTATAAGTAGTTTATGCTGTTATTTGTCGTACATTAGTTTTACACTTTTCACTGCTTAGAGATGTCATTATACCATGTGTTTATTTTTCTAATGATATTTTATTTGTTTTTATGATTATAGTGGCTACTATGGAACACAATGCAGAGAATTTGAGATTTATTGGTCATTTGAGAAATATCAGTTCTACTTAAAGGGGTGTAGATGAACTCTGCCGCTCCTTGTCAGCAACATTACTAACCATAGTGGATACTATCAGCAGATATAACAATGCTTTGTATAACATAGCATCGTATAGAGAGACAAAAGGATAAGAATATGCTGATGGATTGAGATAAACTGAGATTAAGAAGCTCAAAATAACCAAAGAGCATATATATTCACAATTTAGAGTGTCTGGGACAGATGACATTGTTACAGCTGATTTTACCACACATGGTATATCACACATTTATGGCCTTCCCTATCCATCTGCAGACTCTTTGGACCCCATGGACTATTTTTGTACCTTTGATGTTTCCAAGATCATCCCTAAAAATACCTTTTATTTTCCATACGTGACTTTTAAACCCATTCTCGCATATATACACGGATATGACCCTTAAACCCGCGTACATCGGTATGTGTGCAAAAGGCCAAAGATTTTTGGAGTTTTCCTTGATATGGATCTGATTCACTTGTCTCTTGGCCTTCCATATGCCTTGAGATCGCTCAGATTTGAGCTTCCATTACCCCATTGAAGCACTATATAAGGAACCCTTTGGATACATTGAAAGAAGAGGAATTGAAGAGCAAGAAAACTATAGTCCATTGTTGCCGTAGCTTGATTATAATTGAGTCTGCATCCCTTTGTCCCTTGGAGCACTTGGTGTTCTTCCCAAGCTTGCCTTTGCTTGTGAGCTTTCTATCGAGAGATGGAGGATTGAGGTGGTGGAGGCCCAGGTGGAGGACTCAGTTTCTCTGGTTTGCATACGTGCTGACAGAGGTTGTCATTCATGTAATCTCTGATTTATATTAATAGAAATATATTTTCCTATCCAATGATGTGCATTTAAATGAATATTGAATCCATGGATGCTTTTAATTGCTTATACATTATTGATTATATATTCTAGAGTAGGTCTAACACCATTATATAGTGATGCTTTTCTTTTTTGCTGATTGTTGAGAGAGCAAATTGTTAACACAAGCGGGATTGGAAAAGCTCAATAGGGATCTACATCAACCATCCAGAATAAGGTATGTTTCGAGATCCTTTAGTGTTAGATGTTTTATTTCTCTTGCATATTGGGAATGGATTGATTTCTGTGGTTACTCTGTCTGTTGTGGTACCCAAATCCATAGGAAGTTTTCTCCGTAACAGAATTGGCGACCATACTGGGGACATTCTTTGTTTTTCTTTGGGGTTTGGGGGCACAATGTGCTTGATATTCTTGACTTGCTCTTTGTTTCTCCTTGTTTCTGTGTTGCATTTTATAGTATCTTCATCCATTGACACTCCCCTTTATTGGTTTGACCCTTGGCCTACTTTTTACCACTGTCTTCTCTGTATACGTAGGTTTTTGGCCAAAAGTCGCGTACATACGTGGATTTTGGCCAAAAGTTGCATATACATGCAGGTTTTTGGCCAAAATCCATGTATACATGCAGATTTTTGGCCAAAAGTCGTGTATATATGCAGCTATTCTTTAAACAGTCATGTACATCCTCCCTTTTGGTGATTTTGATGTTGTGGGAAGTTGTTGGGTGGGTTGTGAGTGGTGTTGGGTCTTCCTTGGGTCTGATGTTGTCTGTTGGATGCTTCTTTTGTGACCGGAGACCACTTTTTCATTGATTTTTCTTTGAAAGTAGTTTTATTCATTTATTCTTTTTGTTTTTCCATTAGTGCATTAATCTTTTTTGTCTCGGTGTCTTGCTAGGCTTGTGTTTTATACTTGCTGCAGAGACTGATAGTTTTAGATGACTTTTATGGCATTTTTCATTCTTTTATATTGAAAAATACAAGGTAGTTGCATTTTTTGCATATGGATTTGAGGAGGTACTTGCATTGGATTGCTTGGATGAGAGTTTTATTTAGGCTTTCATATAGGAAGGATTGCATTGGCATTTGGAAAGGAATATATATTTATGCATCTCATGTAGTGGCATACCCTGTTTTTCATTTGACAAAGATTGCACTTAGCATTGTTTGTTATGGTGTGCATATTTACTTCACTGCTGAGTCATAAATTCATTAGTTGCACGATCATTTCCCTTTGAGTAATTATAGCCAATTAAAATCAACGCATAATAAAATGAATTACACTCTTTTCTTTTAGAGGGTGCATCAACAAGATTAGGTTTTAGAGTCTTGGAATAGTTCATTGTGAGTTAATTCTCCAAGACTACTAAACAACAACAAGTAGGAGTCTATCCAGGTGAGATAGTGAAATCCTTGGTATAATTAGTGTTTCTCAGGATGCTCCTCTTACACGTGAGTTAAGCAAGAGGTAGTGCACACGATTGTGATTGGGATGACCCCTGGTCACTTTCTATGAGCATTGGAGATATTTCCAGGATTGTATTTGTATCTGGGGGATCTTTTGAGAGTTTTGAGCTTTTCTACCCTGCCCATACGGTTGATCCCGCCTGGGACTGTCCACCTGAGCATTGGTTATATTGGGGTGACCTTAGTTGCCTTACCTAGGTATCAGAGGGGATACTTGCAGAGGTTATTCTGTAGGTGTCCCAGCCAGTTATAGGTCGGACATCACAGTCACTTTATGTGTTGAAGTTGAGGGCCACTATAATTGGTTACATACCTATGCTTGTAGTGTATGGGAGTTTCGAGCCTCTCCTAGGCGAGACATACCTGCTTCATTTAGGAGCTCACATATCCTCCCCTTGGTTTGCTTGTATTTTGGCTGTATATTTTCTTAGGAGTGTGCTCTTTGTGCACTCGTTGGAATCTGGGATCGTGGTTACTTGAGTATATTTATGCTCTCTTGAGTTCGGGTCCTTTTATTTTCGACATGCCTGGTATCCTATCACCCATCCTTGGTCTTAGAGCGGACCCTGGTGTCATACTTGGGGGCATCATAGCCCCTTACCCTGCTCATAGATTTGGGAGTGGTCACATTCTGCCCTCTACTCCATTTGTGGAGGATGTTGACTCCCTTCTCTTGGTCTTTACACTGGTGGTCACCCTCACGGGGGTGGTAGTGGATGCACGAACGTTGGGTCTACACCTTACTTTCCTTTTTTATGTCCCATCATTCACCGCATTGTTTCCTTTGGGTTCAGTTGTCATGATCATTCCTCCCTATATCCTATAGTTTGGATTCTTTATTGACTATTTTGGGTTGTTCTGGACTAATATTATTGTCATGTAGGGTCCATTTTTGTACACTCTTGCTGAGGCTTTGATCCATTCGTGCCTATCACAAGTATCATGTCTAAACTGGCATATCGGTTAGGATTTCACATCCGCTTGCATTTTACATGGCCTTATGGCCATTTCATTTTAACCTTAGGTGCGAACCCATTCCATGGTATCATGGAACCTTTATGCTATTGTTAGAAGTGGTACTATGTGAATGGTAGAGATGTCCTATACATGGGTGTCCTAGTTAACTCCCTTTTGAATTTGGTACCCATGCTGTGAGTCCTCTATTAGGTCTGGGATTCCCTTTTAGTCCTGCCATGTCCTTTAGCAAGAGCTTCATACTCCTCTTGAAATTTATGTTGGCCATTTTCCCCGGGACTCCCTTGTATATGTCAAGTTGTAATTGCATTATCATGAGTTTTTCTTGCCTTATTGAGCCTTATGCCGGCTTCCCTGACTTTGATTATCAGCTATATAGCCCGAGCTTGTCTCATGTCTAGCCAAGCAAAGTCATTTTATATATCTTTTGCAGCTTGATTCCCCATTTTTTACCGAGAGGGGACTTTCCCCTAAGTGTCGTTATCCTACACACGCTTCCTTGCATTGAGCATAGGTATGTTCCACTGCTTGGAACTAGTTTTTTTGCCCCTTGAAACTCGTCTTCCTTTTATGCTACCTCCTTGACCTCGCCAATGTTCATGAGATTTCAGTTCTCGCGACTTGATTCCAGTATATGTCAAAAATTTCCAGCCATTATGGAGATCTTGATCCATTATATATCGTCAGTCTTCATGGAGATCATGATCCTTTGTATATCTTCATCATGGAGATTCTGATCTATTTATATTGTATGTGGCGATGACCACACTTGTCATATTGTATCATACCTATTCATGGCCATTGTACTCTTATGTATCTGGGACTGCTGTATAACATATAATCGTGGGTGCTTTCCTAGGATTCACCGCACGCAAGCGTTGTCGAGTAGGCTTAGCATTGGGATAAGTTTTAATCTCATGTTCAACAATGAGAGGGTCGATACTTGGAATTTCCTCATATGACCATGGGGGATTCACTTGTTGACCAATATCCTATCACGTTATTTCATATTGTGGGTTTTAAAATTATCAAAAATCGAACCAATATATTGCAGGTATTGGGGGGATGAGGGGTTTAAGGTGGGGGTGTGTAGGGTGGTTTATAAGGATTGAGGTATAAAAAGGGGTGGGGAGGAGGTTTTAAGTATTGGGAGTGTGTTTCAACAAAAAGTGTTTGGGTCAATATCTCTTGAAATTAAGGGTATTCTTTAATATCCCATGATCGCACGTGCTATGTGAGATGTTCACTAAGTGAAGTCCCCGTGCGTATGACCAAGCAAATACATCATGAAATTATTTGAACAACTCGGTCTACTCTTGAATCTCAGTATGGGAACATTCTGCTCCAATATAGACATTCTTGATCTTGCCAAGATCACGAGAGATATTGATAGGAATGGTAGGAGATATAATTGCCATGTTTCCATCAACCATCGGACTAGGAG
Organism: Pseudotsuga menziesii; assembly: GCA_001517045.1. Lineage (NCBI taxonomy): Eukaryota > Viridiplantae > Streptophyta > Pinopsida > Pinales > Pinaceae > Pseudotsuga > Pseudotsuga menziesii. The sequence continues at coordinate 34,356 of LPNX010734265.1, forward strand.
AGCTTAATGGAACCATGGGACTACCAATTCTCTCACTAAGAACCTCCCTAAATTCCTCACCCTCCAAAAATTCAAGCTCGGGAAGAAAATAAGATCTATGATGCAACTCTTCCCAAGGTGGCTGAACCCCAGACATGGCCTCAATAATAGCTTCATTTGAAGGAAAAACACTATCAAGGCAGTCATGTGAATGAAAAGACTAAACTGCCCATGCAAGTACCACATAGGGGTCCTCCTCCTCCATTCGCTAAAAGGAAGGAATAGGCTCTGCAACACATTCAATATTATCTTGATATGCTATCATAGTTGCAGGCAACAGCACGTCCGTTTCGATGGGCTCACATGAAGGACTTGGTGTAGGAAGAATCCAAGGATCTTCCATATGGGTTGTATGAAAAGACACCGATCTCACTGACGATGAAGACTCACCAGAACTAGAACCGATCATAAGAACAGGTGCAGGACAACTAAAGCTTCCCATAAGGAATGGACACATGCCACTACCCACACTCCTAGTTGCCAGATGAGAGTGCTCGACAATCGGGATAGAAGCTCCCGAAGATGCGGTAACAGGCGGATTCTTGAATGATGTTTGATCAATCGTAACTATATTCCCATTAAACAGAAAGAATGCAACTCGAAACAGAGAAGAAGCTATGGCTTGCATAGTGTACATCCAATTCCTACCCAGCAACAAATTGTAGTCAAGGGGCACATCAACCACCTTAACCTCTATCGTAACGGTCTTCCCTCCCAAATGGACCTTAAGAGAAGGAAGAATGTCATGCGGCTGAAATGATCTACCATCAAAAGCAGTCAACATGGTAGCGGATTTGAACAAATTGGGGGAACCCAAACCCTTCCAACATGCCAAAGACATCACAGAAGTAGCGGCGCCTTCATCAATCACAGTGCATTTGATGGTCATGTTAAGACATTCTACATGAATCAAGAGAGACACATAGTAAGGAAAGTGAGGCTGCAGTCCCACGGTTTCAAATTTGATGACAGAGGAAGAATTATCATTGTTAACACCAAGAGCAGAAAGCAAAGCTTTCCTTTGCGAAGGACAACTCTGAAGTACTTCGAGTGCAAACATCGCACAAGGAGTGTGGCCCAAATCCTCGACAATAGAATAGTTCTGGGTGGCTCGGGCATTAGGATTGTGCCCCGAATGCTTAAGGAATCCCTTAGGAATGCAAGGACCAACTTCAGGTTTATCCACAGGGTTTTCAATACATAAAGGACTCCTGGGTGGAGTAGGTTCCTTTCCAAGGTTTGGTTGTGACGAACCATAGTCCTTCGCATGGGTCACAACCTTAGTAGCATGCACCATATTGATGCAACCATGACCACTACTAGCTTTCGACGGATCTTGATCCCCACCAGACTGATCATGGGTCCTCGAGTTCATGTTTTGATTATGAGGTAAAGGGTTGGTCAGCACAGCTGGGCCCTGTGCTATGAATATCGAGGCTTCTTCTATCTGAGGGCATAAGTGAGTGAGGTGATCATCCTTACACAACTTGCAAGGAAAATTAACCTTACATTTAGGTTGCTTGTCCCCCCTAGCATTTCGGGCGTTCTTGTCATTAGAATTGGAATTTTCATTCTTATTCCCACCCTTATGATTGTTTTTACCCTTCTTCTTATTCCTTCTGGGTTGCTGGTTACCATTTTGGTTCGATGATTGTACTGACAGCACACTCGCCATTTGGGTGGGTTGAGACGAAGCTATAGCTTGTCTCGAGGCAGATTGGTTGATAGATAATTGACTGAACTATTTCACAACCGAATCTGCAGGTTTGTCACTCGTACAACCAACAATGCCATAAGCCTGTGGTCTAGGTTTGATCTTAGGGTCGAAACTAGAACGCAGAGCATTAGGAATGATCTCATATAACAAAATAGATTGAGCATAAATCAAGTCCAATTCATGCACCCTAAAAATGGCTTGTTCCTCGTTCCGAACTTCAGATGTAGAGACATCCTTCGATATATAAGGCAATAACGATTTAAGGAACCATTTGAGGAGAAACTCCAGTGGTATGAAGGCTTTAATCAATCTCTTCCGTCTATGCCACTCTTGGATATGGTTTGAGATATGCGTGGATTTATCTTGCCGGAATGTCGACAAGAGTTCAGTACCAATGTTGTAACGTACTGGTAGCTGGAAGTGGTTGAGAAAAGTCATAGCTAGGTCATCAAACAAAGCGAATGCCCCCCTAGGTAGCTCTATGTACCATTTCACGGCAGTTCCGGTGAGGGTGCGTTGAAATAGCCTTAAACGGATCGAATCTTCATGTGAGGAATTATAAGAGCACCATAGGTGAAATGTAGTAACATGTTCACTCGGATCTTCTCCTGTTTTTCCCTTGAATTTGGGAATGTCCGAGGGAAGCTTCGTAGGGACAAACGACCAAGATGGGTCATAAGACACCGGATCGTTTGTTAGTCTCCACAAGTCAGGCATATTTAACGTTGAGAGGAAAGGGAGCCTGGGTTGAGCATGTTGGTGAGACGCTCCCTGATAATTTTGGTTCACATAGGACTGATTACCATAACCACCATGGCCATGGCCATAGTATCCTCCTCCCGTTTGACCCGTGTATGGTGGCATGGAAGCACCATAATGTGGTGTACCTTGACTATGTGGGGGTACAAAGCCATAATTTAGAGAGTAAGTGGGTTTTTGATACCCGTACCCATAAGGTGAATAACTCTGTGCATATTGCGGTCCATAATATGGTCCATAAGAAGTCCCATGAGATGTCCCATGAGAAACTCCATAGGTAGGGATAGACGTTCCAGAAATAGGAATATGACCTCCAAAAGTAGGAATATGACCTCCCGATACAACAGGAGGTACTTGAATATGAGACACAACTACGCAAGTAGCAATAGTATGCACATGACTTGTAGCAGCATTCCGGCCTGAAGGACCACGTGAATGTGGGGGAGGAATATCATTCGAAGAACTAAGAATAGAGGACGAAGGGAAATGTGAAATTATATAAGTGGTATTCCCTACCATCACTCGTCTTGGCTCTGGTATCCGAATAGGACTAATAGCACTAGGTCTAGGACGAACATGTGATGTGACCTCCACCGTCGGGATGGAGGGTACAATGTGACTCGTGTTCCCAAATCTCTCCACATGGAAGTGACTAGGAATGCCCCTAGGCATAGTGTTAGGTTCAAAATCCGACTCGATATGTGGTACCGAATTATGTGCAGGAATACTAGACATATCATAACTAACATAACTAGTGCTCACAAGTTCATGATGAGTCTCGTCGCCCGGCATCAAATACCAGCGACCTGTGGATGAGGGATCAGACCTAGAGTGTGTAGGTATATCATGTGAAAGATCATACCAAGAGTATGTAGGTATATTAGTTGAAGGATCATATGTAGGGGTAGTCTCTTGTTCTTCAACCTCATGAAGTGAAGAAGGTAGCTCAGGAATTTCATCTTCATGATCTCCCATCATGTGTGAATCAATGTGAGAAGTAGTCCACCTGGACTATCTATTTCTCTCTCCTAAAGGAGGAGGAGATGTAGAAGGTGGAAGTCCTGCTAAACGATAAGAACGATGAGGTGCCGCACCCAAATCCACAATGACTCAAAAAAATGAAAAAGACTCTCTAATTACACAAACCCTAAGCAAGCTAATGGGCACAGAGCATACACCAATATAATCTAAAGCCAGTCAGAAGCAAACAAGGGTAGGATATGTGAGCTTCCGAATGAAGTAGGTATGTATTACTTAGGAGAGGCTTGAGAATCCCATACACAACAAGTGGAGGTTTGTAACTAATTATTGTGGCCCTCAGCTTCAACGCATATAGCGACTGTGCTGTCCGACCCCAATCTGGTCAGGACACCTGCAGAATAACCCCTGCAAAGTACCCCCTCGATAACCTAGGTAAGGCAATTAAGGTCACCTCAATATAATCAATTCTCAGGCGGACAGTCGTAGGTGGGATTGATCGTATGGGCAGGGTAGAAAAGCCCAAAACTCTTGAAAGAGCCCCTAGATACGAATACAATCCTGGAAATATCTCTAGTGCTACTTAGTTATGACTAGGGGTCATCCCAATCAATAACCACTCACACTGCCTTGTGCTTAACTCCCTTGTAAGAGGAGGATCCCGAGAAACACTAATTATACCAATGAATTTCACACTCTCACCTGGACAAACACATACATGTTGGTGTACCCTATCAAAGAAAATAGTGTAATCCATTTTAATTAAGCGTTGATTTTATTTGGATCTATTACTCAAAAAAGGTAGATGACCGTGCAACCAATGGTGTTATGACACAACATGAAGCAAAATGCACACCTAACAATCAATGCAAATGCATTGTGTCGAATGAAAAACAGGGCATGCTACTACTTGAAATGCAAAATTTTCTTCAAATGACAAATGCAGTCATTCCTATATGAAAGCCTGACTACTACTTCTCTAAGCAAACCTAGTGCAAGTTCCATGCAAAATGAAAAGTGCAATGCATAATGATGCAAAGAAGCAAATATTTTTGGATTTTTTGAATAAAAATGAGATAGCAAACAAAAGAATGATTCTACCACCCCTAGACTCTGCAAGCACAATCAAACAACACTCACACAAAGTACTAAGGTAAAAGAAATCTAATGCACTAATCCCAAAACAAAAAATAAAAAATGCAATGACAAGAACATTCTTAAAAAAAATTACCCTAAAAAAGGTGTCTCTGTTCAGAAACATAGGTGTATACAGACTCTAGCAGTATCAAAGGAGACTCAGCAATCATCAAAATTCACCCAGCAACAATCAATTTTCCTCTAAAAGGAAAAACTCAGGGCATATGCGACTGTTCACAGGAAACCCACATATGTACGTGGATATAACAGTCAAAACCACGTGTATACATGACTGTGAGTTAAAAACTCGCGTACAGGAAGAAAAATGTATAAAAATGAAGGCAAACAAATAAGCTGAGACAAAATTCACACCAATCAGACACTACCAGGAAAACATACCCCCAGACCCGACTCAAAAACATAGAAATCAGAGCAATTAAAGAACATTGAATGCCGATAAAAACCCCCAAAGGACAACTACTAGGAACTCCCCAGTAGAGTCGCTAATTCTGTTACGGAGAGAAATTCCTATGGCTTGGGGTACCACAATAGACAACTTGACTCCATAAATCAATCCTTTCCTATATGTAATAGAAACCAAAATCTAACACTAAAGGATCTCGATTCGTACCTTATTCTGGATGGTTGATGTAGATCCCCGTTGAGCTTTCCAACTCTAGCTTGAATTGATAAATTGCTTCCTCAACATTCAATAAACAAGACAAGCATACTATATATAATCATGTTATACCTACTCTAGCATATATAATAAATAACATATAAGCATTTGAAATCATCCATGGATCAAATATTCATTCAAATACACATTATTGGATAGGAAAAGATATTTCTATTAATATAAAACAGAGATTACAATAGAGACAACCTCTGTCGGCACGTCTGTGAATCGGAGAAACTGAGTCCCCCACTTGGGCCTCCACCACTTCAATCCTCCATCTCTCGATAGCAAGCTCAGAAGAAAAAGGAAATCTTGGGAAGAACACAAAAGTACTCCAAGGGACAAAGGGACGCCGACTCAAGTATAAGCTCCAGCAACAGTGGACTATAGTTCTCTTGCTCTCAATTCCTCCTTCCTTCAATGTATCCAAAGGGTTCCTTATATATCTCTTCAATGGGGTAATGAAAGGTCGAATCCGAGTGATCTCAAGGCATATGGAAGGCCAGGAGACAAGTGAGTCGGATCCACATCAAGGAAAACTCCAAAAGAATTTGGCCTTTTGCACACATCCCGATGTACGTGGTTTTATGGGTCAAACCCGTGTATATATGCGAGAAAGGGTTTAAAATTAATGTATGGCAATTTTTGCATGTTTTTAGGGATGACCTTGGAAACATCAAAAGTACAAAAATGGTCCATGGGGTCTAAGGAGTCTACAGGGAAGGCCATAAAAGTGTGATTCACCATGTGTGGTAAAATAAGCTATAACAAATCTACCAAGCAGTAAATAATCAATGAGACCATGAAACCAAAATCATGACATGTACATGTACATCACATACTTATAGCATAGTACACAAATACTATGCATACAAAAAACCTGACTACCTACATGTGGTCATTCGGCTAGACAATCGGGATCACCTCTAATACCAATGGTATCCTTTAGCCTCTCGTGCTTGGAGTAAGGACATATGTGTTGATGTATTTGTAACTTCAGAATGTATTCACTTGTATATTTTATGTATTGTACCCCGATGTTTATTTCAGGAAGTATCTATAATGTAATTGAGTCATGTCATGCCCCGATGTTCCTATCGGGAGATTCAATAATGTAAACAAGTCATGTAAAGTCATTGAGGTTAACCCTCCATTATAAGTCGGGGAAATAGTCCCCACAATTGAGTCAAGGTTAACCCTCCTTGTTGATCAGAGGGAAAAGTCCCCACAGTTGTGGGGCGCTAGGGTTATTAGACTCTCCAAGAGATGTCAGCCCTAGTAAGTAATTGTTAAGTGGGGCTGACATGTTGAAGTGGAAATTAAGTGAATGAAATAATATAAATAGAGAGTGAGCCTCTCTATTTATCACACACACTCACTCATTGGGGCGCATGAGTGAGAGAGGAGAAGCTCTCTCAAGTGAGAGAGAGAGAACAAGCTATTGGAGATCATATTTATATTTTTGGGTTTTACTGCTGCCATTGGTGCTCATTCTATCTCTGAGGAAGTTGCAGGGTTTTCTCCTTTATGGTTTCCCCGAGGAAAATTATTTGTGTCTCTTGTCTCTTGTGTTTATTGCTGTGTATGTTATTCTCTTAGATAAGATCCTAAGATCATATTGCTTAAATGATAAAAATCTAACATGGTATCAGAGCTAACCTGAGAAGAAGACACTGTGCAGCTGCAGAAGTTAGGGCTTCTTACCTTTGGGTCTCTCTCCACAATCCATCAGCAAAAGGATGCTAGGATAACTTTCCATTGAAGGGCGCATCTTTCTATTGAAGCAGAATTTGATTCCGAGCATTTTCAGTTTTTGGTGCGGGAAATTAGGGCTTTTCTCATAAGAAGAATTTTTGAGTGAGCCCAGCATAGGATTTCTCTCATCAAAATCAAAGTTTATAGACCTGGTTCAAGATTTTTGGTTGGGTGAAACTTTAGGAAAGTCAAACCCTAGTTTGACCCCTGGCCAAAAAAACCCTAAATACTAAAACTGTTATGTTTTGGTACATTCTCTATATCTTGGGATTTCAGAAGTCTCAAGGGCCAAAAATTTCATATGTCAAAGATAAATTCTTGATGTACACTGTATCCAAGTTTAAGCCTCAGATTTGCTATATTATAGGAGATATGATTCGTCCAAGTTAGGGTTCTAGCCTCTTCTAGGATTCATCCCGAAACAGGACACCAGGGGAGAATTGCTATAGCTTAGGATAACAAGTTTCAAATGAAAATTTTCAAGCTGTTCCAGAAAGGGAATAGACCGTACTTTCTGTGGTAGAATTTTTAGACCCCGAAGATGAAACAGTGACACATGGAAGTCTGTACAACTTAGCTATGCTAAACAGTCCTGAAACAGGTCACCTTGGGAAAATGATACTAGGTCCCAATTAGTGAAACCAATTCTGATGAAACCTGTGGTGTTGGAACAAGGATAGACAAGTATTAGGAGCAGTACTTTTAGAGATACCATAGAAATAGTATTAGGCATTTCTGCAGAAGAAATTGGTAAACTAGGGCTTCCTGTTCTGGGAGATTCCCTCCACTGTTTTTAGAAAAGGAGTACATTGGACAGCTCGCCTTGAATAGGTATATCTTTCTATCCAATCAGATCTGAAATATTTCAATATTTTAAAAATAGGGTTTCTCTGACAAACCCTAGATTAGCCAGCTCCGAAACTAGGATGGACACCTCAAATTGGTAAGATCTAATCTTTTTCTATTTTCATTTGAGGTTCTCATTTCAAAGTGATCTATCACATTAGATTGATGATAAGCTTGGTGAAGTTGACAAATTCCAAGCATGGAAGTATATGATCTCTCTAAAGAAAATGAATTGGACACCTACACAAGTAGAGAGGTTCCAGTTCCAGAGGGAGATGAGGCTAAAAGCCTTACATAAGAAGAACTTGGTCAAGGCCAAGAAGATCATTGTTGATTCAATCACGGATCACCTTATACCACAAGTGTCTTCATGAAAGACACCTAAAGAGATATTTGATTCCTTGACCAAGCTATTTAAAGAGAAGAACATAAATTAGAAGATGACTTCGAGGAACTAGTTGAAGAATGTGAAGATTTAGAATGCTGAGACCATACAGTCATACTTTACAAGGGTCTCTCAAATCAAAGAACAACTTGAAGCAGTAGAAGAAGAAGTGGAGAATGCAGAAGTGGTGATAACCACCTTGAATGGCCTCCCAAGATCATGGGATTCATTCATTCAAGGAATGTGTTCCAGAAGGAAGTGATTACTTTCAACAGACTCTAGAAAGAGCGTACAAAAGAATAAGCTCGACTCATAATAAGAGAAGAGGAAAGGAGAGCAAGTGAATATCAAGCTCTCACGATTCAAAGAAGATCCCTCAAGCAATGAGGAATATGAAGGACTCAATTCTTGAAGAGCCTTTTATCCATCTTGAGCATTTGGATAAGAAATGATGATGTCATGAATGTAGAAGATGATGAAGCGGAAGGCTCAAGAAGGAGTCTACCCACGAAACAAATAAAGATAAGTATTCAATTGTCATTTCATGATATTGTTTTGTTATGCATTTGTTTATATTTAGTTAATGTATTATGCATGATAGAATGTTTTCATTAATGATAGTATACTACTAATACGCATGTGATGGGTAAGTAGCTCATGGTTCTATACAACTCTCCATTTCTACTTATCTAGAATGAAACCTCTTTGCTGACATATTGTATTAGTGCACAAACTCAATGTTGTCTTGGTAGAGATGGAAGGAATCTGGAAAAGCTTCCATGAGATATGGATGAATGTTGTATTGGATAAAATAGTTGCATGATCATATATTTATGCATAAGAATTTTGTATTATGAATATTCCTTATGAAATGTTTCTAACCATACAACTAATGCATTTTACTTGTAGGAAAGATCGTGTACAATAATCTGCAAGCAAAGAAGGATGAGACTTGTTCCAAAGAACAAGTGATGACAGTTCAAGAAAGAATGCAAGATGAAGAATAATATGACGATACTTTCAAAGAAGAGATCTCAGACACAGTGTAGTTATGTAACACTGTTGAGCGACATCATTGATGAAGAACCTTCCAAGAAGTAGCTAAGAAGAAAGGGAAGGAGTGTACCAGTTCAAGAAGAATGATGTCTAGGATGCAGTATCGAGACCTGAAGAGAAGTTCGTAGTTCCATCATGTAGTAGATGGAAAGATCATGGGATACAAGGAAAGATTCATAGCACGAGGCTTCTTGTGGAAAGAAGGCATAAACTACAAAGAGAAATTTGCAGCCACTAGAATTTAAGACACATGACAGGCATAATCATGTGTGCAAAGGAAAGAAGGCCTTGTATGAGCTCAGAAGACACCCATGGGATAACACATACATGATGAGATTGATGAAGATCTTAACCTTTGCTACAAGGTTGAAGATGAAAGCCTATAGAGGATGACAAGCTCATAGATGGGTGCGACAAGAAGTTTTGAAAAGGTTCAAGATAGAGGATCTTGGTATCTAGTGACCCTAGATGGATACATAGAATATTATTAGTAGATGAAGCTATTAAATTTTCATATGCTTAGCTAAGACATCAGTACTTCATTTCATTTTCATAACAAAAGCATATAAACAGGATCACTGAAATATAGACAAGCACAACCATACAAAAGGAACACAAAGATTTATCCTGGGAAAACCCTAAAGGGAAAAACCCAGCAAAATATTCTTCAATATAGATGCCCCAAAAAGATAAAAGATAAAAGATAAAACCAGCAAGGAGATCAAAGCCTGATCCTCCTTCTCCAGCTACTTCTCTTCTCCACTAATGCGCTACACAAGTGAGAGTGTGTGTCATAAATGAGGAGCACTACACCTCTATTTATATTCATCCGTTCACTTAAGTTAACTCATCTGTCATGTAGGCTCGAGTTAATCATGTAGGATCGAGTTACACATGTAGGCTCAAGTAACCACACTGGGGTGATAATGACCCACCTTTACAATTAGAGGGGACTGCCTCATGACTCTTATTATTTCTTTCGATTAGGAGCATCGAGGTACAAAGTAATACAAGTGGTTCTCCTGGTAGGACCATCGGGGACCATAAAGAAATACATATAGAATATTCTTCGAAGTTACAATATTTCAACACTCCCCCTTAACGAGAAGGGTATTCTATAACAACATCAACAACAACAATAATAGAAGAGAGATAGAGGACATCATCAACATCATCAGGGTGATACATCTATAAATCATTGGAAGCTTTTCAACATCATGTAGTCTTCATCTTCAATCTTTAGTCTTCAGCATCATCAGTACTTTGACCGCTTCGATCAAAAACATCTTCTTCAGCACTTTGACCTTTCGATTAGCAACATCATCTTCAACACTTTGACCTTTCAATCAGCAACATCTTCTTCAACACTTTGGCCTTTCGATCAGCCACAACATCATCATCATACTCTGATCTTTCGATCAGAAACATCATCATGAAAACATCATGAAAACATCAACATCATCATCATCAAAATATTAGCATCAAAATATCATCATCATATTTTGATAATATGGCATCATCATCATCAGGATCTCATCATCATCACATTCTGATCTTTCGATCAGAAACATCATCATCATCATCGCATTCTAATCTTTCGATAAGAAAACATCATCATCATCAGCAACATCATAATCATAAGCAACTTCTAATCTTTCGATCAGAAAACATCATCATCATCATATTCTGATCTTTCGATCAGAGAACATCATCATCAACAACTTCTGATCTTTCGATCAGAGAACATCATCATCAACAACTTCTGATCTTTCGATCAGAGAAACATCATCATCATCATATTCTGATATTTCGATCAAAGAACATCATCATCGTCAGCAACAACATCATCATCATATTCTAATCTTTCAATTAGAGAACATCATCATCATCAGCAACTTCTGATCTTTCTATCAGAGAAACATCATCATCATCATATTCTAATCTTTCGATTAGAGAACATCATCATCATCAGCAACAACATCATCATCATATTCTGATCTTTCAATCAGTACGTCATCATCATCATAAAACATCAACATCATCAAAACATCAACATGATGATGCAACCAAATTTCAGGGATGATGCAATCCCACCACATTCACGGGGGCCGAGACCTTTGTATACATTTTGAACCAAATTTCAGGGATTATGCAATCCCACCACATTCACGAAGACCGAAGTCACTGGATCTATTTTGGACAGATTTCCCAGGATGATACAATCCCTCTTCATTCTTGAGGACTGAGGTCACCGGATCACTTTTGGACAGATGTCCCGGGATGATACAATCCCTCTTCATTCTCGAGGACTGAGGTCTCTGGATAAATTTAGGGAAAGTGCCCAGGGATGATACAATCCCGCTGCAACATCACTACTCCCCCTTTCGAGGAAGGTCTTTTCTAACAACACCAAGCTTGTCTCGAAAGTGTTCGAACTTTACCCAAGACAGAGGCTTCATCAGTACATCATCATTCAAACCATCATCATCTACATCTTCAGTATAGAAATATAGAATCACCATCATCTGCATCTACAGTATGTAAATACTGAAACATCATCTATATCTTCAGTATGGGAATACTTAAACATCATCATCTACGTCTTATCTCGTATGTAGAAATACTGGATTTCTATGTGTTACAACGGAACACAGGGTTCTCTGTCATCACAACTCTGGTTATCACATAGAATCATTGTAGTATCCATCTTCAGTTCAAAGAGACCTGATATTAGCTTCCGAAGCCATATGGCTTCACAACTTAGCAGAGCAATCTGCTATATATTCTGCTTCAGCTGTGCTTAGAGTAACACTAGACTACTTTCTGCTAAACCATGAAATCATAGTAGATCCCAGACTATAACATCCACATGAAGTGCTTTTTCTATCTGATATACTTCTGGCCCAATTTGCATCTGTGTATCCATACAATATGTACTCATGGTTTCCATCATAGTGTAGACCAAAGTCTATAGTCCCTTTCAGATATCTCATCACATGTTTTGCAGCTACTAGGTGAACCCGTCTTGGTTGAACAAGATATTGACTTAAGGTGTTCACAGCAAAAACAAATGTCTTATCTGGTATTTGTTAAGTACATCAATGACCCAATGATCTGTCTGTAATGAGACATATCCACTAACTCTGATGAGTCATCAGCTAACAGCTTCAGGTTGGAGTCCATGGGTGTGGCCATGACTTTGCATTCCAACATATTGAATCTCTTCAAATCTCTACCACATACTTTCCTTGGTTGAGAAAGATTCCTTCTGAACTTTTCCATACTTCCAAACCTAGGAAATAATGCATTAACCCAAGGTCTTTCTTCTCAAATTCTCTTGCTAGTTTCTTCTTGCTTTCCATAATCTGTTTCTCATTCCCTGTCAAGAATAAGTCATCCACATATAATAACAGGATGACAAGTTCATCTTCTACAACCTTGAGATAAAGGTTAGGATCAGCTTTACTCTTCGTAAATCCCATGCTTGACAAGAAACTATCTATTCTTCCATACCAAGCTCTGGGAGCTTGCTTCAGGCCATAGAGGGCCTTCTTCAACTTGCATACATGATTCCATCTGGCTTCAACTTCAAGTCCTTGTGACTATTCGATGTAAAACTCTTTCTCAATCATACCATTAAGGAAGGCTTGTCTTTACTTCACCATGGAAGAAACTACCATGATAGTTCTGAAGGAAGTGTACCTTGCTTCCAGGAGTAAGTGTCTCTTCAGAATTAATTCCCTCTTTCTGAAAGAAACCTATGGCCACAAATCTTGCTTTATACTTCTCGATACTTCTGTCAGCTGCATGCTCTATTTTGTATATCCATTTGGAGGATACGATACTCTTTTCTTCTGGTTTGGGAACTATATCCCATACATCATTCTAGTATTCTTTCATCATAACATCTTCCATGAGTTTGTCTTGTCATATCATCAACATATCCTAGTCTTCTGCATTCAAATTTGAAGGTTGGAACCCACTTTACTCTTGGTAAAGTCTCGATCCATCAAGAAGCTGTCCATCATGTCGTACCGTGTCGAACTCAGATATCTTTTGTAGTCACTCCCCCTGAAGTGGAGTATTATCTTCCTTCTTCATTATGTATAGGTGATTCTATGCTTGATATATACTGGTCAATAGAGTATGTCATGTCATAGTCTATTCTTTCTGAGGCAAATCACGATTCTTGCTTTGTACACTTGTTCTTGCAGATCCATATGGAAGATACTATGTACTTCCCTTTGTCTCGAAATCATATCATATACATCATTCCTCATAATCAACTGTTATTCTTTGATCATAGCTTCTTTCATAGCATTTTTTTCTTCATCTTGAGTTATCTCTCATACCCATGGTGGTCTTCATCCTTCGAGGTGGATCTACCGCTCTTTGAAGCTCTTTCTTTCGTCATGGTGTCTTTGACCCTGGGAGCTTCAGATTCATGTTTATTGAATTGTCATCACTTGTTCTTCGGAACAAGTCTCATCCTTCTTTTCTTTTAGGAGGTTGTACAGGACCTTTCCTACAATTCAAATGCACTATTTTCATGGTTAGAACTACATAAGCATAATGAAAAATTCTTATGCATCATGCAACTATTTAGCCAATACAACATTCATCCATATCTCACAGAAACTTTCTATATGCCTTCCATCTCTACCATGACATCATTGATATTGTGCACTAATCCAATATGTCAGCAAAGAGGTTTCATTCTAGATAAGTAGCAATGGAGAGTTGTATAGCACCATGAGCTACTTACCCATCACATGCATATTACTAGTATACATTCATTAATGCAAACAATCTATCATGCATAACACATCAACTGAATATAATCAAATGCATAACAAAACAATATCATTAAATGACAATTGAATACTTATCTTTTGTTTGTTTTGTGGGTAGAATCCTTCTTGATCATTCTGCTTCATCATCTTCTTCATTCATGAAATCATCATTTCTTATCCAAATGATAAGATGGATAAGAGGTTCTTTAAGAATTGAGTTCTTCATATTCCTCATCGCTTGAGGGATCTTCTTTGAATGGTGAGAGCTTGATCTTCAATTGCTCCCATCTTTCTTCTTCTCTTCTTATGAGATGAGCTTCTTCTTCTTCCCAGAGTCTGTTGAAAGTAATTACTTCCTTCTAACACACATTCCTTGAATGAATGAATTCTATGATCCTGGGAGACCATTCAAGGTGGATATCACCACTTCTGCATTCTCCGCTTCTTCTTCTACTGCTTCAAGATGTTCTGCATTTTGGATCTTCACATTCTTCAACTGTTTTCTCAAAGCCATCTTTTGATTTATGTCCTTATCTTCAAATAGCTTGATCAAGGAATCAAACATCTTCGATGTCTTTCGGGAAGACACTTGTGGTACAAGTTGATCCGTGATTGAATCAACACTGATCTTCTTGGCCTTGATCAAGTTCTTCTTGTGTAAGGATTTGAGGCTCATCTCCCTCTAGAACTGGAACCTCTCTACTCATGTAGGTGTCCAATTCATTTTCTTCAGAGAGATCAAATAATTCCATGCTTGTAAGTTTTCAACTTCACCAAGCTTATCATCAAGCTGATGTGATAGAGCACTTTGAAATGAGAACCTCAAATGCAAATAGCAAAAGATTAGATCTTACTGATTTGAGGTGTCCGTCCTGCTTCTGGAGCTGGCTGATCTAGGGTTTGTCAGAGAAACCCTAATTTTCAAAACTTGGAATCTTTCAGATATTATTGGATAGAAAGATATATCTCTTTAAATGGAGCTGTCCAATGTACTCCTTTTCTGAAAACAGTGGAGGGAAGCTCCCAGAACAAGAAGCCCTAGTTTTCCAATTTCTTTTGCAGATATGCCAGTTACTGTTTCTATGATATCTCTGAAATTAATACTCCTCTATGTCTAAAAGTTCGTACTAAGGTAACCTCGCATGTCCTTGATCCAAAACCATAGGTTTCATTAGAATTGCTTTCACAAACTGGGATTTATGATCATTTTTCCAAGGTGACCTGTTATAGGATTGTTCAGAACAGTGAAGTTGTACAGCATGCTACGTGTCACTGGTTCATCTTCAGGTTCTGTAATATGGACCACAGAAAGTACAGTTCGTGTTATTTATGGAACATCTTCCATAATTCTATTTGAACCTTTGTATCCCACGCTACAGAAATTCTCCCCAGGTGTCCTGTTTAGGGATGAATTCTGGAAGAGGCTAGAACCCTAACTTGGAGGGATCATATATTCCCGAATATAGTGAATCGGAGGCTGAATTTTGTACATAGTGTAAATCAGGATTGTATATTTATCCTCTATAATTTTCAAATCCTGACCCTTCGTCAATATCAGGATATATCTAATGTACCAAAACTTAGCAGTTTTAGTATTTAGGGTTTTTCCAGATCGGGGTCAAACTAGGGTTTGATTTTCCCGGAGTTTCACCCAACCAAATTTCTTGATCCAGGTCTCTAAAATTCGATTTTGATGAGGAGAGAAATCCTATGTTGGTCTCACTCAAAAATTCTTCTTCTGCAAGAAGCCCTAATTTCCCGCACCGAAAACTGAAAATGCTCGGAATCGAATTCCGCTTCGACAGAAAGATGCGCCCTTCAATGGAGAGTCAGCCTAGCCTTCTTTTGCTGATCGATTGTGGAGAGAGAACCAAAAAGTATGAAGCCCTATATTCTGTAGCTGCACAATGCATTCTTTCAGTGTGGCTCTGATACCATGTTAAATTTTCATATGCTTAGCTAAGACATCGGTACTTCATTTCATTTTCATAACAAAAGCATATAAACAAGATCACTGAAAGATAGACAAGCACAACCATACAAAAGGAATGCAAAGATTTATCCTGGGAAAACCCTAAAGGGAAAAACCCAGAAAAATCTTCCTCAATATAGATGCCCCAAAAAGATAAAAGATAAAAGATAAAACCAACAAGGAGATCAAAGCCTGATCCTCCTCCTTCTCTAGCTACTTCTCTTCTCCACTAATGCGCTACACAAGTGAGAGTGTGTGTCATAAATGAGGTGCACTACACCTATATTTATATTCATCCATTCAATTAAGTGAACTCATCTGTCATGTAGGCTCAGGTTAATCATGTAGGCTCGAGTTACACATGTAGGCTCAAGTAACCACACTAGGGTGCTAATGACCCACCTTTACAATTAGAGGGGACTGCCTCATGACTCTTATTATTTCTTCCGATTAGGAGCATCGGGGTACAAAGTAATACAAGTGGTTCTCCTGGTAGGACCATCGCGGACCACAAAGAAATACATATAGAATATTCTTCGAAGTTACAATATTTTAACAGAAGCTACTTGTCACTCCAGTACATAATGTTTCAGTGCATAGAGTACAAAAGATAGAGGGAGAATGATGCTCTGCTTCAGAGGGAGTGACAACAAAAGATCCTAAGGTTCGACATGGTACGACAGGATGGAAAAATTACTGATGGCTCTAGGATTTATTGATGGTACGATAGGATGGACAGCTTACTGATTGCTGCAAAGCATATTCTAAGGTACCTAAAGGGTACAATTGATTATGGGCTCAAGTATAAGGCTGATAAGAAGATTAACCTGGAAGGTTATGTTGATTCAGATTGGGTAGGCAGTGCCATTGATAAAAAGAGAACTTCAGGGTGCTGCTTCAGTATGGGATTAGGTATGATCTCTTGATTTAGCAGGAAATAGTCTTGCATGGCACTGAGTACAGCTAAAACAGAGTATGTCGTAGCTTGTTCAACTAGTTGTGAGGCGGTATGGCTGAGGAAGCTACTGTCTGATTTATTTGATCTCCAGCTGGATGCTACTTTTATATATTGTGACAACCAGAGTTGTGTGAAGTTGTCTAAGAACCCAGTGTTCCATGACAAGTTGAAGCATATTGAGATCAAATATCACTATATCAGGGATATGGTATAGAGAGGAGCAGTGAAGCTCCAGTATGTTGCGAGGGACGAATAGATATCTGATGTGTTGACTAAGCCATTGGATAGAGTGAATTTTGAGTAATTCAGGGAGAAGCTTGGTGTTCTCCATATCGAGGTTCCCTCCAAAGGGAAGTGATGAGTCCGTGAGCCATTCTAACATGGTGATAGGATTGGTTCCTTCCATGGTTAGATGTAAGTGCAGAGCCATTTTGATGTGACTGTGGGATGTGTTCCCACATGATCAGATATAAGTTATGAAGGCCATTCTCTAGGAGAATGGAGGCACTTGGTTAGTTACCAGGAATACTCATCCTAGAGTTGAGATCCATTCTGATGTGACTGTGGGATGTGTTCCCACATAATCATATGTAAGTGCAGATCCATTCTGATGTGACTATGGGATGTGTTCCCACATGATCAGTTGTAACTGTAGAGCTATTCTAATGTGACTATGGGATGTGTTCCCACATGATCAGATATAAGTACTGAGCCCTTCTAGCATGGATGTGGGATGTGTTCCCCACATGGCTAGAGATAATTGCTGATCCCTTCTAGCATGGATGCGAGATGTGTTCCCCACATGGCTGGATATAAGTGCTGAGCCCTTCTAGCATGGATGCGGGATGTGTTCCCCACATGGCTAGATATAAGTGTTGAGCCTTTGTGACATGGTTCTTGGATGTGTTCCTCCCATGGTCAGATATAAGTGCTGATCCTTTTTGATATGGTTCTTGGATGTGTTCCTCCCATGGTCGGATGTGAGTGCTGAGCCTTTCCGATATGCTTCTTGGATGTGTTCCTCCCATGATCAGAAGTGAGTGCTGTGCCTTTCTAACATGGTTCTTGGATGTGTTCCTCCCATGGTTAGATGTGAGTGCTAGGCGTGCCTTTCTAACATGGTTGTTGGATGTGTTCCTCCCATGGTTAGATGTAAGTGTTGGGTGGGCCAACTAACTTAGGGTCAGATATAAGCACTAAAGAATACCTACATGGAGGCTAGGCCTACAACTAGCATGAAAAAGGGTTGGCTCTGTAGAACTTCCTGTGACGAGAAGAATGAAGAGATAGCACCATTTGATTGAGATAGCGGAAGCAGTGATGATGATGATCTAGATCAAGTGATGATGATGATCTAGTGATGATCCAGATCAAGTGATGATCCAGTGATGCTCCAGATCAAGTGATGATCCAGACTTGATGACGATCCAGACTTAATGATGATCCAGTGATGCTCCAGATCAAGTGATGATCCAAACTTCATGATTATCCAGTGATGATCTAGACTTGATGAAGATGAATTGAAGATGAAAATGACTTGAAGATGAAGATGAATTGATGATGATCCAGATGATATAGAGAAGAAGACTTGTACTAATAAATTATGTCGCGAAAATACCTTCCTAGTTAAGAGGGAGTGCTGATGTATTTGTAACTTTGGAATGTATCCAGTTTTATATTTTATGTATTGTACCCCGATGTTTATTCCAGGAAGTATCTGTAATGTAATTGAGTCATGTCATGCCCCAATGTTCCTTTTGGGAGATTCAATAATGTAAACAAGTCATGTATAGTCATTGAAGTTAACCCTCCTTTGTAAGTTGGGGAAATAGTCCCCACAATTGAGTCAAGGTTAACCCTCCTTGTTGATCGTGTTGGAGACATTTACCACCATTCACACTCATTTTGGTCAATTTGGCCTAGTTAAACCACTATCCTAAGTATTATTGACCTAATTGAAATCAATGGAGCATTAAATGACATCAACTAGATCACACCCATGCCTACCTTCAGTCAAGGAGGCTAACTTAGCCTTCTCCTACATTCAAGGAGGCTAACTGGAGCACTCCGAGGGTGATCTGAGTGTCATTAATGCACTTTATTGCTAACTGATGGTTACAATAAGTTAAACAGAGCAGTGAAGGCACCTCTCCTCATTAAATTGATTATTTAATGAACTGGAGTCAACAGGGGTGCTTCCAACCACTTCTGATGTTCAATTACACTTCAGTTAACCTCATCAGGGTTCATTGGAGTCATTGAAGTGCTACCACTTGATGGTTGGCTTACTGTGACATGTGTATGATCTCTTTCAGTTAAGAATCAGTCATTTATTGCACTCTAACTTCAGTTAGGGCTCAGTTGAGTCAATTAGGGTTTTGATCAATGGTTAACTTGAGTGTTGACTGTGGCTTACATTTAGTTAAGCTAGACTCACTCATTCAATTCAAATGACCTCCTTGAGGATTCAAATTGCTAGTCATTCATGCTTGTAGCATGACATTGTATTGTATTATCATTCTTTCATCTGATTATACAGTGCGGCTACTCATTCTGTAGACCGATTACACCATTTCATGAGTTATTTGTTAATTAATCTTTGATGAGACTGATGTTTAGTCCCTAGATCACTGTGGCAGATTAATATGGTATCAAAGTTCACGGTGGGATGAAGCTCAATCTCTCAAAAACAAGCTTTTTGACAGACTTTTGCATGAAAATTGAGCAATAGCCCAAAAATCCAGCATTGTACCAGAAGCCAAGGCTTACCACTTAATACCCCAAGTAAGGAAATTGTTGGTCAAGCTTGCTTGATCAACTATGCGGGGTGTGATGAAAGCTTAAAATGTGTAGTCTGTTCGACCTTATGGTGCCCTTTTGTTGCGATTTGCAGGTTTTAACAGGTACAACTTTGAATGGACTCATCAGTCCCTCTTGTCACCCCATTCACAAGCTATTCAGAATGGAAGTTGAAGATGATTGCATCTCTGAAGAGACAAGGTATCTATGAGGTTTCTATTGGACTTGGAAAAGAGTCTTATCAGAATGAGAATGACTAGATAAATGACGGTGATAGATCTTTTGGAGCAATATGTCTGGTCCTTTGTCCTAGCTTGCGCTACCTTATTGGTTCTACTGAATACCCAAAGGATCTTTGGAAAAAATTTGACAAAAAATTTGGCAAGAACAATGAGGATCATAATAGCAATTTGGAGATCACATCCAACACCATAAGAGTTATTTACTCAAAAGTCTCGGCCTCTACTCTCTTTGATGAAGTTGTTCAAGATGAAGATGAAGCAGAATCTTCTACACAGTCAATTCGAATTGAAGAAAGTCTCCATGCAGTGACTCCTTCTCCTGATGCTCCGAAAGTTCATGAGATATCTGATATTTCATCTCCTCATATTTCTGAAACAGAAGAATACATTTGAATCTCTGATATTGAAGAAAAATACTACTGCACTTCCATGCAAACATTCACCGGTGATTTTCCTTTGAATTCTATGCAAAATTTTCCAATAATTGCTTCCGAAAGTGAAGAGAAATTTAATTTTTCTCCCTCTAATGTTGCTGCTGGTGTGAAAATATGTGATACCTTGGATATTTTGGAATAAATATCAGATTACAAGAGTAATCAATTTTCTCCCCATGATCTAGATCTTCCAGCAAATTCCTGCAGGATTGCATGCACCAAAATTCAAAATTTTGAAGAAAAAGACATATGTGAATCCACTGTCTCGGTTGACCGTACTTTTGGATCTGATATGAACCTTATTGGATCTGATATGATATTTCTTGGTTCAAAATTTCAGGTTCATAAACCTTCAGTACTGCTTGTAGCTGTTCTCATCAACAGTGTGAAGAAACAAGTACCGCAAGTCTCCTTCGAAACTGCTGCTGGGGACTTGATTTCATTTCACCATTTTGGATCTGTTTTGAACTTATTTATATTTGATTTAATTTCTTATATGATATTATTTGGTTCATATTTTAAAAACCAAGAGCTTTCAGTCATGCTTGTAGCTTCTCTCACCAATTCCGGTGTGAAAAATCAAGTACCGAACTTTCTCTTCAAAACTGCTGATAGGGATTTGGTGTTACTTTCCTCATATGAGGTTGCTGATATTTTATTATGTGATTCATTAGCTATTTCAGAAGCTATATCACATTATGGAGCTCAAT
This sequence comes from Pseudotsuga menziesii, assembly GCA_001517045.1. NCBI lineage: Eukaryota > Viridiplantae > Streptophyta > Pinopsida > Pinales > Pinaceae > Pseudotsuga > Pseudotsuga menziesii. The sequence goes on from LPNX010734265.1 coordinate 55,615, forward strand.
AATTCACTCTCCACAGTCCCAGTGCTTTTCTCCCTTTGGTCACATGCTCATCTCCTCACATAACTAGTAAAGAGGAAGACATTCTGCATTTGCTTGGACACTTGCTCCTAAGATTTGGGGCTAATTTTACCAATCATGATTTTCTGTTCAAGGCTGCAACATATTATTTTCTTGAGTGTTTCACACATGGTTTGAATCCTCAAGAACCTTTGCTCTCTCTTCAGATGATTTCATCTACTCTACATGGGTCCAGTTTTCATCGTGCAACTGTTTATATTTCTGATTCAATTGAGTGCATTGTTCTTCTTCCAAAGTGGAATATTCCTCCAGACATATTCATTTAGTTTGGATTCATAGGTTCACATGCACAGTCTCAAGATGCTGCTGCATAGAAGAACCAATTCTTGATTTACTGCTTAGTTTGAGGGGGGGTATTTTTCCCATGAGGTTTTCCCCATTTCGTTGGTTATATTAAGCAGTTACTTTATTGTACAGGGTGACCTATGGCCCTATTTTCCGGGGCCCTAGAATTTTTATGCATTTATGTTCTCTAACTCCTCTTGAGTATAGCTTACGCGGGGGTGTTGGAGACATTTACCACCATTCACACTCATTTTGGTCAATTTGGCCTAGTTAAACCACTATCCTAAGTATTATTGACCTAATTGACATTAGTGGAGCATTAAATGACATCAACTAGATCACACCCACGCCTACCTTCAGTCAAGGAGGCTAACTTATCCTTCTCCTACATTCGGGGAGGCTAACTGGAGCACTCTGAGGGTGATATGAGTGTCATTATTGCACTTTATTGCTAACTGATGGTTACAATAAGTTAAACAGAGCAGTGAAGGCACTTCTCCTCATTAAATTGATTATTTAATGAACTGGAGTCAACATGGGTACTTCCAACCACTTCTGATGTTCAATTACACTTCAGTTAACCTCATCAGGGTTCATTGGAGTCATTGAAGTGCTACCACTTGATGGTTGGCTTGCTGTGACATGTGTCTGATCTCTTTCAGTTAAGACTCAGTCATTTATTGCACTCTGACTTCAGTTAGGGCTCAGTTGATTCAATTAGGGTTTTGATCAGTGGTTAACTTGAGTGTTGAGAATGGATTACATTCAGTTAAGCTAGACTCACTCATTCAATTCGAATGACCTCCTTGAGGATTCGAATTGCTAGTCATTCATGCTTGTAGCATGACATTGTATTGTATTATCATTATTTCATATGATTATACAGAGCGACTACTCATTTTGTAGACCGATTACACCATTTCATGAGTTATTTGTTAATTAATCTTTGATGAGACTGATGTTTAGTCCCTAGATCACTGTGGCAGATTAATAGATCAGAGGGCAAAGTCCCCACAATTGTGGGGCACTAGGGTTATTATACTCTCCTAGAGATGTCAGCCCTGTTAGGATTATTAATCCTCCCTTGTCCAAATTTGGTCATATGTCTAAATCAGGAGTCCATCCAGTCTATTTATAGTCATTAACACTATTGGGTCCACTTGGCATAATTGGGGCACATGATTCAGTTACTAAAGTGTGGGGAACACTAATTGAGGCTCACTGCCACTAATTGCACTTGATTGCATCAGTTTAGGAGCCTCCTAGACCAATCCCTACAATTTAGGAAGCCACTGGGAGTGCCGAAACCAACCAAGGTCAGTTCACTTCAGTTGATGACTAGTCAAGCTAAGTTAGGAGTCAGTTACATTCAGTTCTAGTCCTCTACATTCAGTTAGCGCTAGGTTTACTTGACTGCACTCATGTGGGGTGCATTTCTCACCTACCACAGTAAGTTAACCTTAGTCAACACTGAATGCAACACTTGATTTGTGTTTTAGAGCTCCGGTGAACTCCGATTATGGTTTATACAAGGTCAGTTAACTATTGAGTCCTCCGATAGTGATTTAGACAAGGTCTTGGTTACCTACAGTCAAGTAGAGTCTAATCAATTCAAACTTCCTCATGTGGATTCGAATTGCTTGTGGTTATTAAAGCGATTGTACTTCATTGTTATTATATATCTAATTACTCTTTGATTAATGAAAAGCATTCATAGCTGCAAGCCATTTTTGCACTGTTTCATTCTTCAATAACTGAGTAAATTGTGTGATCTATCATGTGAGTTGTGTGTTTGTCCACAGATCTATGTGCTCAATTTAATATGGTATCAGAGCCTCGGTGGACAAGGCACTTCTCCTCCTCAGATCTCCTACTGGATCATTTTTTGAGCAAAATTGCTCCTTCCAGCACTGCACCAGAAGCGGATAATTTACCACTTAATACCCCAAGCAAAGGAATTGTTGATCAAGCTTGCTTGATTAACTAATATGGGTGTGAAGAAAATTCCAAAAGTGCAGGCTTCCCGACCTTACGGTGCCCTTTTTTTTGTTTTGCAGGTACAACTTCGAATGGATTCATCAGTTCCTCTTCTGACCCGATCCTTAGACTATTGTCAATGGAATGTGAAGATAATTCTATTTCTGAAAAGACAAGATCTCCTTTGGGTGTCTAACGGACTCGGTAGAAATTCTTTTGAGAGTGAAAATGACTGGCTAAATGCAAAGGATGCAACTTTTGAAATAATGAAACTGGCTCTTTCTCCTAGCTTCCGCTACCTCAGTAGATCTATTAAAGATCCACAAGAACTCTGGACAAGATTGGACAGAAACTTTGGAATGATTGATGAGGATAATAATAACACTTTGGAGAGAACATCCAGCACCATAAGCATCCTTGATCCAAAAATCTCATCCTCCACTCTCTCTGATGAAGTTGTTCAAGATGAAGAAGAAGCAAAAAATTCTACACAGTGAATTCGAATCGAAGACAGTCTCCATGCGGTGACTCCTTCTCCTGATGTTTCGGAAGTTCATGAGATCTCTGATATCTCATCTTATCATATTTCTGAAACAAAAGAAGACATTCAAATCTCTGATATTGAAGAAAAATTATGCTGCACTTCCATGCAAACATTCACCGGTGATTTTCCTTTAAATTATGTGCAAAATTTACTAGTAATTGCTTCTGAAAGTGAAGAGAAATTTGATTTTTCTCCCTCTAATGTTTCTGCTGGTGTGAAAATATGTGATACCTTGGATATTTTGGAAGAAATATCAGATTAATAGAGTGATCCATTCGCTCCCCATGATCTATATTTTCCAGCAAATTCTTGCAGGATTGCATGCACCCAAATTTAGAATTTTGAAGAAGAAGAAAGCTGTGCATCCACCATCTCGGTTAACTATTTATTTTAATCTGATATTAACCTTATTGGATATGATATGATCTTATTTAGATATTATCTGATATTTCTTGGTTTAATATATCAAATTCATAATCTTTTAGTACCGCTTGTAGCTGTTCTCATCAACGGTGTGAAGAAACAAGTACTGCAAGTCTCCTACAAAACTGCTGTTGGGGATTTGATTCCATTTCATAGTTTTGGATCTGTTTTGAACATATTTATATCTGATTTACTTTCTGATATGATATTATTTGTTTCATATTTTAAAATCCAAAAGCCTTTAGTCATGCTTGTAGCTGCTCTCACCAATTCTGGTGTGAAAAATCAAGTACCGCACTTTCTCTTCAAAACTGCTGATGGGGATTTGGTGTTAGTTTCCTCATATGAGGTTGCTGATATTTTATTATGTGATTCATTATCTATTTCAGAAGCTATATCAGACTATGGATCTCAAGCATTCACTCTCAACAGTCAAAATGCTTCTCTACCATTGATCACATGCTCATCTCCTCATAGAACTAGTAAAGAGGAAGATTTTCTGCATCCACCTAGACACCTGCTCCTAACACTTGGGGCTGTTATTAACACTCATCATTTTCTGTTCATGGATGAAACATATCCGTTTCTTGAGTGTTCCTCACATTGTATGAATTCTCAAGAACTTCTTCTCACTTTTCAGTTGACTTCAGTTTCTCTACATGGGTCAAGTCTTCATCCGGCAGCTGTCTATATTTCTGATTTAGTTGAGCATATCATTCTTCTTCCAAAGAGGAAGATTATTCTAGACATAATGATGGAGAGGTTCACATGCCAGGCCCCAGGATACCTGTGCACAGAAGATCCAGATTGATCCTGATTCTACCTGCTTAATTAGAAGGGGGGATTTTTTCCCATGTGGTTTTTCCCCAACACCTTGTTTTTGAGCAGTTACTTTACTTTACTTGATGTAATGGGTGACCTATGGTCTTAGTTACCAGGGCCCATAGATTGTCCAAGTTAGAATTCAGGGGGGGTGTTAGGATTATTAATCCTCCCTTGTCCAAATTTAGTCATATGTCTAAATCAGGAGTCCATCCAGTCTATTTATAGTCATTAACACTATTGGGTCCACTTGGCCTAATTGGGGCACATGTTTCAATTACTAAAGTGTGGGGAACACTAATTGAGGCTCACTACCACTGATTGCACTTGATTGCATCAGTTTAGGAGCCTCCTAGACTAATCCCTACAATTTAGGAAGCCATTGGGAGTGTCAAAACCAACCAAGGTCAGTTCACTTCAGTTGATGACTAGTCAAGCTAAGTTAGGAGTCAGTTACATTCAGTTCTAGTCCTCTAAATTCAGTTAATGCTAGGTTTACTTGACTGCACTCATGTGGGGCGCATTTCTCACCTACCACAGTCAGTTAAACTTAGTCAACACTGAATGTAACAATTGAGTTGTGTTTTAGAGCTCTGATGAACTCCGGTTATGGTTTAGACAAGGTCAGTTAACTATTGAGTCCTCCGATAGTGATTTAAAAAAGGTCTTGGTTACCTACAGTCAAGTAGAGTCTAATCAATTCAAACTTCCTCATGTGGATTCGAATTGCTTGTGGCTATTAAAGCCATTGTACTTCATTGTAATTATCTATCTAATTACTCTTTGATTAATGAAAAGCATTCATAGCTGCAAGCCATTTTTGCACTGTTTCATTCTTCAATAACTGAGTAAATTGTGTGATCTATCATGTGAGTTGTGTGTTTGTCCACAGATCTATGTGTTCAATTTAATAGGCCCTAGTAAGTAATTGTTAAGTGGGGCCGACATGTTGAAGTGGACATTAAGTGAATGAAATAATATAAATAGAGAGTGAGCCTCTCTATTTATCACACACACTCACTCATTGGGGTGCATGAGTGAGAGTGGAGAATCTCTCTCAAGTAAGAGAGAGAGAACAAGATATTGGAGATCATCTTTATGTTTTTGGTTTTTACTGCTGCCATTGGTGCTCATTCTATGGTTTTCTCCTTTATGGTTTCCCTGAGGAAAATTCTTTGTGTCTCTTGTCTCTTGTGTTTATTGTTGTGCATGTTATTCTCTCAGATAATATCCTAAGATCATATTGCTTAAATGATAAAAATCTAACAAGACATATCGTGAATTTGATGAGTTCGTTCTTGGCATTGTTTGCAGTTGGCGGTTCGTGCCAATAACCAAGTTTGTATAATGGTATACAATTTGACCTGGTCTATAATATTCAAATGCATAACCTTTTTTCTTTTGTGTGTGGGAAACCTATGTCAATAATTCTCCTTTGATAACCATCGACCCAATTGGAAAATAATTTACCTCAGAGTCACTTAATGAGACAATGAGGATTTGCTTCCCATCCAAGCAATGTGCCAGCTAGTAGTCAGTGTGCCATTTACTTACTCTCGGGGAAACCACTACGTATATGTTCCCTGCATAAGATAAAGTTCCAACCTAGGAGTCAGCTAAATAAACACAACTACTCGTCAAACATTTCAAAGTTATCAATATATTAGTTGAACCTGATTGTATGAGATCTGATATGTGGTCATAGTCATGTGAAATACTTGAATATTCCTCATCCAACTAGGATAATCCTGCAGTTATTTTTTGACCAATGGGGAGTGATACACGATCTCAACTGTCAACTCAATCTGTGGATTCACAATTGTCCCATTCACCACCATTACATGGATAACAAAAACAAGATAGTATCCTTGTCCACATTTCAACTATAGCATTGTATGACATTCTAATTGAATGGAATGCATGAGTTCCTTGGGCGGTCTTGCACTCATATAGGTGTGATCGATCTACATCAATCCCCTCCCAAAAATATCTATGTACATGTAAGTTTTGAGATGATTGGTCTTCTTTCCTTCTGGCTCCCAACCCCATTACTGAAGAACACCATTCGGCAATGGTATTTGTATCTCGAATGAGCAAAATAGTTGTGAAATTCATTTCTTGCCTACGTAATGCAGTCTTTATGCATGCACCTACTCCATCATGTTCCCCTTTTTTGTGTCAGATCTCAAAATAGTTCCAAATATGTGGCACCTTGTACCTCTTGTGGAGAATGCACAACCATTGGAAGACAAGAGAATTTTTGAATTTCCCTTCACAACCATCAGACCAAATCCAATGTTGTTCAATCTATATATTGTTATCCTTTAAGTGATTGTAGAACAATTGAAAGTTGTGTTGTACAAAATCCAAGTCATGACACCTGTCATCACTTATGTAAAAGTGATAATCCTTCAATAACCCTTTTCTCTTTAGAACTATTTTCCTCATGTATATAGGTGATATGGACCATTATGCTGACCTGGTCTGAGGGATAATATTGATTCTAAATCTTGTTTTTCGGTTGAAGAGTGTAGTTTTCCACAAAATAGACCACTGATAAGATAGTTCCAATGGGAAATGTATCCCTGCACATTCTAAACTACTCATGTTTCCAATGAGCCACATGTACACGCTGTACATACTATTGTGTATTTTCAAAGAATTCCTTCATGAATTTGCAAACCCGTTCCTAGTAGATCAACAATAAAGATGTACATATCAATGGATTGTTACATATATGAAATAGAAATAAGAAAAAAAATGGTGGAGATGCTCTATGGCGCTCCTCAATGGGAGTTTCTCCAAGGTTGGTTTCTTTCTTGCTCAAGTGTGTCTAGATACTCCACCACAATGACCAATGAAATGTTTCCTTTGCTAGCTCCTCAATGCAAGAAAAACAATTGTGAAGATGCTCTAGTGTGCCCCTTAATGGGATATTCTCCAATGTTGGTTTCTTTCTTGCTCAATTGTGTCTAGAAGCTCCACCATAATGAGCAATGAAATGACTCCTTTCCTAGCTCCTCAATTGCAAGAAAAATAATGGTGGGGATGCTCTATGGTGCTCCTCAATGAGAGATTCTCCAAGGTTGGTTTCTTTCTTTCTCAATTGTGTATACATAATATACCACAATGGCCAATGAAATATTGCCTTTGATAGATCCTCAATTGTAAGAAAAACAATGGTGGAGATGCTCTACAGTGCTCCTCAATGGGAGATTCTCCAAGGTTGGTTTCTTTATTGCTCAATTGTGTCTAGATGCTCCACCACAATGACAAATGAAATGTTTCATTTTCTAACTCTAAATTGCAATAAAAACAATGGTGGAGATGCTCTATGGTGCTCCTCAATGGGAGATTCCCAAAGCTTGGTTTCTTTTTTGCTCTTATTGTGTCTAGATACTCCACCACAATGACCAATGAAATGTTACATTTGCTAGCCCCTCAAATGCAAGAAAATTATTGGTTAATAATTGGAGATGGTTTATATTGTTTTTCAATTAACTGATTGACCCTTGTCCAATGTATTTGGTGCTCCAGGAAATCCTTAGACACTTGTGATGGAGATGGTTAATGGAATCAATAGTTTGTGTGTTATTCTGGTGATGAAGAGAATGAACGCACTGTCTGCAAACAAAAATTGCACACGGATTGTGTAAATTTCTTGAAATATGTTAGAGTGTTTCTCGAACAGGGATTGCTGCTATTTATACAGAGAAATAACACGCATGCGATATTATCAACAAAAATGCGTGCATGTTTTTTTCATCTATAACACGTAGGCGTTATGTTCAAATAAAGTTTAGAAGCATTTAATAAGGTGGTTCCATGACTAAGGGATCATTCAATGTTTAGGGGGAATTACCAAGCACTCCCTAAGTCTTAACCCCCTGAAACCCCCCCTCTCTTCCCCCTAACTATTGTTTTAAAACTCTAATGGATGTGTGGGGGTTGTTAGGGGATTGGAGGGATTGGGTGGGGTTAGAGTTTAGGGGAAGAAGAGGGGGATTAGAGGTAGGAGGAGGGGGAGGGGGGGCGTTAGAGGCAGGGGGATACCTATGAATGTGTCTCTGTGTGTGTGAGTGTTAGGGGTTTAGTAAGAGTTGGGAGGAAGAGGGGGGGTGTTAGTGGTAGGGGGTGACATGTGGATGTGTACTATATGGGTTAGGAGGGGTGTTTGCGGTAGTGGGGGACATAGGTATGAGAGAGAGAGAGAG